>PVIJ01002150.1:0-142558 GCA_004024925.1 Scalopus aquaticus | reverse complement strand
CAGCTCCCACAAGCTGTAAGAGGGGAGGAAGATTCCTTTAGAGATTTTGGAGGGAATATGACCTTGCTGACACCTCGATTAGGGACTTGGAATTTTTCAGGTCTATGAGGGAATAAGTTTCTATTGTTGTTTTTTTTTTAAGATTTATTTTTATTTTTGCATACAAGCTGGGATGTAGGCCAGAGGTGCGGGGCAGTGAGAGGGTTCATCAGAGACGGAGCGGGGAGCAGAACAGTCAGATCAATCGAAACACACTGCTGAGGGGAGCAGCGGGCAAGGCAGGAGAGGTCTGTCACGCCATGTGGGAATCTCCTGGGCTGGCCCTTGAACTAGTGCTGCAGCTGCTGACAGCTCCACAGCTCAGTGCTTAACCTGTTTCACAACCGAGGAGGCCCCAAGTTTCTATTGTTTTGAGCCACCCAGTCTATGGAAGTTGATTGTGGCCACTCTAAGAAACGAATCCATCCCATTGTATAAAATCATTCTCCCTAAATACTCTCACCAGCAGCTACCTAATTTCTTCTCACCCATATTATCCCAACGTAATTGTTCATAGTCCTTTCCTATTTCACTCCATGTGCATCTCCTTCGATCCTACAATAGGGTTTCCCTGCTTTAGGGTCCCCCACCCATAACCTCTCCATTGTCTAGGTCTCCTGCATTCTGCTTCCTTCCTCTTTGACATTACTCCTACTTCTCTCCAGCCTTTAGGTGTGGTTGTTCTTTCTTTTGAAGCATCCCTTTGTCTGCCAATTTTTGAGACATTTGTTTTCTTTCTAGCTCCCTCCTTCCTTGTGGTCCACATGCCCTACTCCCAAGATTTTTAATTAGAAGGCCATAGCGATTGGGTAGAGTCTGCTCATCTATTCCAAGCCTTGTTGCCACTTCCTTTCCGCTCCCAACTCCAACCTAACCTGTCTTTACCACCTCTGTGTTTGTTAGAATCAAAAGTAGCAATCACACATGGCCACTAAACCGAGAAGTGTATTAAATTTATCAGAATTTGACAGCGCAGGGGCCATACACACAAACTTTAATCAGAGCCCTGTTGTCAGCTATCCTTGCTTTCCAAACATTCTTTGTCCTGTTCTGTGATGGCACAGCCAGAGAGATGGACAGAAATAGCTTCTCTACAGCTGGGGGGGGTCAAGAGGTCTCAACATCCTTACTAGGTTATTCTGTCAGAGAGTTTTTGTTTGTTTGTTTTTAAGCTCATTCAGTAGTTCCTGAAAAAGATAAAGGGTAGGAGGCTGGCTTTCAGCAGCGCCCAACTCTGCCACTGACCATGCGACTCATTGACTCCTTTAGCTTCTATCAAATAAGAACGAACCAGAAAAAGGGTTTGGAGAGGACCAGGAAAGGGGGCAGCTGCATCTAGCTCAGTTGGGAGGTGGCCCACCATCCTGGGAAGTGTTGATATTTATAATTGGCGAGGCCAGTGCCTTTATATTTTTAAAGTCACTGTCTATCAGCTCTTCAAGTGGGGATCAGAATCAATTCCCTGACAATACTTAGGCAGAGGCATTTTCAGCATTAAACAGACTTCTCAGACTGTGATGAGCCCTGTGTGGGTAACTCCCAAGTCTTTTCCTCTACCTTAACGTCTCCTTAAGCTTATCTTGCCGCCATCTCACCTGGACGTCATTACCTCCTCCATGTCCCAGACACCTCACTCTCAGGTTCCAAAATAAGTTTGTTATCTTTCTCCTCTATTTAATTTTCTTCCATAAGTGAATAATCTATTTTTTGACAACTCTGTCACTAGTGACCCAGGCAGCACACTGGAGAATCACTCTTGGCTCCTCCCTGACTTCCCACCCTCATCCTACCATAGGACAATTTGTCTTGGCTGGCTTCCTAAAATCATTCTCGAATCTTCTTCTCTTTCATCCCACAAGTCCTGACTGCATGGCCTTCCACAAGCTCTTGGCCACTCTGTACTTTACTTCCTCTTCAGTAAAATAGAGATTTAAATAGTACCTTCCTCAGAGAGTTATTGTGAAAATTAAATTTGTAGTATTTTTTTACTGAGGTATAATAAACATTTAATATTGTAGTATTTTAGGTGTACAGCATAAAGAGTTGATGTTTGTATATATTTTGGGATTATTACTACAAGTCTAGTTAATATCCATCACCATGTATAGTTGCAAATATTTTTTCTTATGATGAGAACTTTTAAGATTTACTCTCTTAGTAACTATGCAATATTATTATTAACTATAGTTAATACTGTAAATTACATCCCCATGACTTAGTCATGCTATACCTGAAAATTTGTACCTTTTGACCCCTTTACACATTTTGCTCACACCCACCCTCTCTGCCTCTGGCAACCACTAATCTGTTTTCTGTGCCTATGATGTTGAGTTTTTAATATTATTATTATTATTTAGATGCTGTGTATAAGTGAGATCATATAGTATTTGTCTTTCTCTGACTTTTTTCATCTAGCCCAATAACCTCAGAGTCCATCTATGTTGGTTACATGGCAGGATTTTATTCTTTTTTAGGACTGGATAATATTCCATTATATACACAGTTAAGTGTCACTTAGTGATGTTCTAGTCAATGACAGATTGCATATAGGATTGTGGTCCCAAATGGCTATAACACAGAGCTGAGGTAAGTATAAACTATGCAACCTGGGTTTGTGTCACTATGCTCTATTGCTTCACACAATGATGAAGTTGCCTAATGGTGCCTTCCCAGAATATACCCCCGTGGTTAAGCGACACATGACTGCATGTCACATTTCCTTTATCCATTGATCCACTGGTGGACACTTAGATTGTTTTCATATTTTGGTTATTATAAATAATGCTCCAGTGAACATGGGAAGCATGTATATTTTCAAGTTAGTGCTATCATTTTGTTTGGATAAAGAACCAGAAATGGACTTACTGAATCATACAGTAGTTCTAAATGTGTAATACTTTGAATGTAGATGGTGTCTGGCCATAACAAGTACTCAGTAAATATGTTATATCATTATTAGCTAAGGTCTTCATTATCTTCTCTACATGAAACCACTGTGTTATTGACTGTTGGGCTTTCTCCTTTATTTTGTCCTGTTCAAAACTATTCTCTCCAGAGCTACGAGAGTGATTGATGACTTAACACACAAATCTAAGCATATTATTCCTCTTTTAAAACTCTTCAATGATTCCTCATTACCTAAAGGATAGGGTAATAATTCCTTAAGACGGTAAATGAGTCCCTCATGATATGGCTACTGCCTAACTTTCTGGCCTTAGTTCTGGCACTTTCTGATTCATACTTTATGTTCTGTCTATACTAAACTATGCAGATAATCACTTAATCATGGAGATGGAGGAGTAGGGTCCTTATGCTCATATGATCTTCTTTTCCTGAAATGCCCTGCCCCCATCTTTAACCCACATCTCTTTCCACATAGCTAACCCCAGGCAACTGAAGACTCAGTTCATGTGTACCCCCCAGCCCTCCACATTTATAGATTGCTAGGTGACCCTCACTCATAGCCTCCATATATATTCACACCATAGAAGCCAAACAATTACATACGTAATTATGTGGTTATCTCCTTTACATCATTTTTTTCCCTTTTTTGTATCCACACTATGTGGCATATCACACAGGAAATGTCAGAAAATACTTGTGCTTAATTGTCTCCTGTCTAGATTTCGTTCCTCTCTAAAGAGGCTATGACAACCAGTGTTTTGCAATTTGGTGATTGGGGAAATGGGAGAGCAAGCAGGCATGCAGTGTTGCAGGGGCTTCCTCTGTGGTCAAGGACAGAGTGTGTGTCCACGATCTACTGCAGCTGTGCAGCACAGGCCAGAGGGAGAGGCCACAGCAGTGTGAACGCGATCACAGGAAAGCGCTTGCTCTGAACACAATTAACACAAAATACCTGAGGTCAGCTAAGGCAATGGGGGCCAGGAAGCAGGCGAAATGTGGAAGACCGAACCGCTGGGCCTAGACAGGGGTAGACAGTGAAATGACTGTGCAGGTGACCCACAGAGGCCCAGCTGGACAGGCCTAATTCCAGAAGTGGCCCCCACTGAGAAACATTGGTGGGTTGCCTGTGTACTCAAGGGTTGCCTGAGCCTTACACTTCCCTGAGGACTAGTTTCCCAGTCCAAGCTGGCACAATCACTTGAGAAAAGCCAAGTAACAATGTGTAGAGGGGTAGGATGACTCAGGGAGCAGGTACTCCATAGAGCTGTGCAGACAGGTCTAAAGGGAGGGAGTTTTGGAGCCCTCGGTGGCTTTTTAGACTTTTAATGGTTTTTTGAGTAAGGCAGCCAGGTACAGGGCAGGTTGGGACCAGGGGGCTGGGAGGCCTGCCAGTCCCCGGCGAATCTTTACTCTCTCTGGGCTCTCTTGTGGCCTCTCTGCTACACCCAATGGCAGAACAATCCTCTGCTCCACACTCTGTTTGCTGCTGTTGCTGTTGCTGTTGCTGTTGCTGTTGCTGTTGCTGCTGCTGCTGCTGCTGCTGTCGTCGCTGCCACTTGCTTCTGCATCTTCTCTGCTTATAAGCCTAGTCTCTGGCCCAGGTGCACCCACTACGCATGCCCACACCCAACTCCAGGTGCCCGCCATCAGGCATGCATGTAGGCCTGCAGAGGTCTATGCTTGAGAGGAGGGTGGAAAAACCTGCTAATTCTCTTGTTTACCCTACACAATGCCTCTAAGTTACCAGGTAGACTCAAGTTCTGCCAGGAAAAGTAACACTGGTCGACATTGAGATTGTTACTGACTTAATAAGGTCCTAATCTGTAGTATCTTGGTGTGCTGAACATGACTAAAACCCAGAAATTTTTTTATTACCTCTCGTTTTGAAGCTATTTCATATAATTCATTTTAGACGTTTCACCATGTAAATTTATCCAGTAGGACTGCAACAACATCCTAAATCAGCCTAGAATAATGTAATATTGCATCGCATTGCATAATACCATCATGCACACATCATCCAGAGTTGATTGCATCATTTTCTGATGGGATGCAATCCTACTGCCAGGCGGCTGCTGAAACAAGCTGACGTCAGCAGTGCACTATAGAAAGCCCTGTCGGAAAGGTTGAGCATTGACAATATTTCAGACTTTTTGCAAGACAGTTTAAGCTGCTGTTCCATAGAACTGTTATTCTTTTACCCATTTAGGCACAATCCAGAACAGTAATTCCTTGAAAGTGCATTAATAGCATGGACAATTTCTGCTCTATTTGTGGGGAAGTGACATTTGCCAACCAGAAGACAAGTATTACTTCTCAAGTGAAGAAGGCTTATCATCTTTATTTGGATGCAAAGTTGGTGACCAAGACAAGTCTGGGACCCCGAATCCATGCTGTGCTATATGTACAACACAGCTTTCACAGTGGTTAAATGGCAAAAGACCACCAATGCCGTTTGCAGTCCCCATGGTGTGGAGAGAGCCAAGCAACCACATAAAAGACTGTTACTTCTGCTTGGTTCCTCCTCTTTCCAGTGGAATAATGAAGCACAAGAAGTCAAGAATAGTCTACCCAAACAGTCCGTCTGCATTGAGACCAGTTCCACATGGTGAGGGATTCCTATTCCAGAACCTCCAGCAGAATATTCTCTTGATTCATCTGATGAGGACAAGGGTGAGCTGACTTGTTCTTCTCCTGTTCCGTCAGCATGCAGTGATCCCAATTTTCACTGTGGTGCATCATTAACCCCACAGAGACTAACACAGGAAGAACTAAATGACCTGGTTTGTGATTTGGACTTATCCAAGAACAAGGCAGAATTGCTAGGATCAAAACTCCAACGGTGGAATCTTCTAGAAGAAGATTCACAATGACTTTATATCAAAAGCGCCACCAGCAGTTGGAGCTTTTCTTCAGAAAGGAAAGTACTCTGGTGTTCTGTTCCGATATTGAGGGCCTCATGAATGCCTTAGAAATCACTCATGACCCACAAGAATGGAGACTGTTCCTAGACTCTTCGAATCTGAGTCTTCAGGCTGTGCTTTTGCACAATGGAAACCGTCTTCCACCTATTCCTGAACAGCTGTGCAAGAGACAAGCAAAGAAATCTAAGAAGTAGTCTATGACTTGATTTTTTACAGGTATTAACTGTAGGTCTATTACTATTGGCGTGCATTTCATGATGTAAAGATCAGTTTATTGCAGATTACAAAAAAAACCTAGAGCCCAAGTTAGAATTTGACTGTCATATTCATGTTGAGCACATACAAATTGATAGGAAATGACTGTTTTCATTTCAGTAGGATGACTTTTGTAAATATTTGTT
This sequence comes from Scalopus aquaticus, assembly GCA_004024925.1. Taxonomy (NCBI): domain Eukaryota; kingdom Metazoa; phylum Chordata; class Mammalia; order Eulipotyphla; family Talpidae; genus Scalopus; species Scalopus aquaticus. Next base: position 136,290 of record PVIJ01002150.1, on the reverse strand, counting down.
GACCAATGTAATCAGAACCAAGGAGAGGTGACTCCGACAGGATCTCAGTCCTCTGAATACAGCAGGCCCATTCTAGGGCACTGTCTCCAGGAGACAGAGACAGCTGGGTAATGAGGCGATTGGGCAATAGTGCCTGGATGCTGGGTCCTGATCTAGGGGTGGCAGCTGACTCTAAACCTCACCAGATGTTGTTGCTGGCGCTTTTGGTACGCACATGTGCCATGGTTTTTTAATTATTAGAAGTAGCATTGTCCTGGTTAATGGAACACCACGCCATTTTATTTATTTTTTTAAAGATTTATTTATCTATGCACACAAGCTGGGTTTTAGGACAAAGGTGTGGAGGGGTGAGAGGATTTACCAGAGACAGTCTGGGGAGCAGAACAGGTGGATTGACTGAAATACACTGCTGAGGGGAGCAGCGGGTGAGACAGGAGAGTTCTGCTGTGCCACGTGGGAAGCTTCCTGGCCAGGGATGGAACTCATGCTGCTGGATAGCTTCATAGTGATGCGACTTAACCCCTTGTGCCACCAGGGAGGCCCAGCCACACCATTTTAAAAGCAGCTTTCCAAGGAAAATAAGTTACACGTCTCAAAGGGTCATGAGAGGTGTCCTGATTCCAGAAATATTCAAAGGAAAAAAAATAACTATCTTTGAGCAGAGCAGTTTCTATTGGTGCAGTGAGGAGTGACTTGGGAAGCTGGCAAGACAAATCCACAGGTGGGCATTCCCACAGATGAAAGCAGGGCAGGTAACCCCTGGGAAATTCTGTGAGCCCACAACTCAGGGGACACTCAGGTTCCTGGGAGTTGTGTGAAGGAAGGCACAAGACTCCCTCTTGCTGCTGGAATCCTCATCCACCTCTGCTCAGTTCTGAAGTATATCCTGTCAGGCTGTAAGATCTCAGAACCACTCTCCCTCCTCCCTCCCAGCAAAGTTGGGCAAGTGCTCCCTTGGCTTTGATGATTTCTAGGATTTCCTGGGGAGATTCCATATGCCTCAGTCACTTGTCCAAGGGCTCTGTGCCCTCCTCTGTCAAAGAAATGCTTCCCTGTGTCCCCAGAATATGTTTGGTTCTCCACCCAGAGGAGCTGCAGAGCAGCTGTCCCTCTTTCGGAGTATTTTTATGCTGGTTTTCATCTTTTCTTGGGGTCGCTGCCCCAGATGACGGATACTCCATGAGAGCCCTCTTCACCTCCATACACTGGCAGGGAAGCAATTTATCACTGCATTTTTACAAATCCTCATTAAGGCAAATTAAGGCAGCAAAGCTGGCAACAGAGGGCTTTTGAAAAAAAAAAAGTGTTCATGAAATATTTATTAAAACAGCCATTGTAATAAATATTTGAAAACCAGTTATTAACGTTAAATCATATCAGTGTCAAGCACACGTTATACACCGTCTGTTTTGCTAATTGAGTGTCAGGGTCAGACGCTCGTTCTCCCGGCAGGTCAGTTGGAGCAGCATGTCCCTGCTCTTTGACGGCTTCCTCCAAGTCTCTGCGAAGATGTCTCCAGAAGCGAGGTGGTCCCGGTACTAGAACTCCTGGTGTGCACTGGCCCCTGACAGCTTCTTGCCCAACTACAGGAAAAGACAGGAGGTTGGAGTAGCGGTGGATATGGCAAAATCAGCATGAGGAGCAGAGTTAAGGGATTTCCTTGAGACAGAGAGCTATATATGTCAGCCTTTCAGATTTCTTCTAAGACTCAAGGGTTTTTAAAATAGCCTTGTAGATTTTATTAATTCTAGGAAATACTAGAGATCACAAGGGATAAGCCCTGAGCCTAGCCCAGTGCACTCTGCCACACCATGCTTGTATTTGTCTCTGTTTTGTTTTTTCTTCTTGATGAGCATAAGGTGCCCCTGTAAGTCACATGTCTGTCCCACCAGACACACTGGATGTTCACTGCCTGCGCAGTCTGCTCTCCCTTTCGCCAGTCACTATTCTTGCCGTGTTATTTTTTTCACTTTCATCTTTAACCACTGGTTGACTATTAGTTTTTCCTTTAATACAAAGAAATTGTGAAGAAACCCAAAACAATCCATAAGTCTGTTACCCAGAACAAAATATTCCATTTGACCTTGCCCTTAAAGCTTTGTTGGTATTGCTCTCGGCTTCTTAATCTATCTGCCTGGCTCCCTTCTGCCTGTTAGAATGTCTGCTATAGAGACATTGACCTTTATTCAATGCTTCATGCATTTGAGCGCCTCCCCACAGCGAGGCTGCTGCATATGCTGTTCCCTTGACCCTGAATACTTTTCCCTCTGACTTAGCAATTAGCTACCTTTTCTTTCTCCTTCTGTGCTCAACCGAAGTCCCTCCTCCAGGTATTATCTGAGTATGATGGGCGTTCATAGCTCCACCATAGCTGTTCTCATAGGCCTCATCACAGCTGCTATTTTATGGTCTGTGTGTGGAACTAGTAGACAAGTGCCTGTGTTTCCAACTAACTGTAAGATCCATGAGCATAAGGATTATACTATACCCCCTCTTGGAACTCTCCTAGCACAGACCCTGTCACATTGCAGGTGCTAAATAAATATTTGTTGAGTGAATAAATTAACAAAGGAATGAGTCAGTGAATCTCCCCACAATTGTCTGCTCTCTGGACATTTTTGCTTAAGCTTCTGTATTTTGACATTGCATAGCCATTTATTTATAACCATATTTATGAACCACTACACATAATGTTATTAATTTAATCACAAAACCAAACAATAGACATATCCCTGTGTTGTTGTTTCTATTAAAATGAGACTCAGAGCCATAAGATAACTGATCTAGGGTCAACAACTAGTAAAGAATAGGGCCCAGACTCACTGACTTCTGATCTCATACTGTCTCTGCTACATCCTGTAACTTCCTCTAAAGTTTAGTCTTCTTGTGAAATATTCCAGCATGTAAGCCTTAGTGAATACATGAATATAAAGATCAATGTTTTGGGCATTATTATTTCTGCCAGTTACTCCTTGCTCACTTCTCACCATCACCACCCAAAAGACTTTATATCTGGACCTAAGAAAGCAAAAGGCAAAGGCAGAAATTGGATCTGAGAAGTGGGACTTTGTGCTGTTCAAAGGAACAGAGTACTGAGGTTTCCAGGAGCTTTCTCCTGAAGTGGATTCAGGTTTCTGAATCCCTAACAGTTTCAAAGCCTGCAAAGATGCTATCACAATGTACCAGCAAACATAATAATAAAGCTGTTCAAACCTGATGAGGGGGCAAAGCCAATTATTATTTTTCAATACAATATAAGCTGAATGATTTGCCAATGGGGCAAGATAATTATCCCATGAGCTTTCCTGAAAGAAGAGAATAAATGTTCATTCTATAAACTACAATCTCATGCAAAGCAAAGCAAGAAAATAAATCTTAATGTCAGGATAATAACAGATACAGTAAAATCAATATTGATTATTTGGAGAAAAAGGCAGTAAAAATGTTAAGTTCTAAGATGAAAATTATACTAAAAAGCTGGAGTTTAAACACAGGGTATGGCTCAGGAATGCATATAAAGCATTTTTTCGGCACCAGGACAGATATTTTATTTCCATTGTCAACCCACTCTGCTTTATGGGGGGATGTGGCTGCATGTCTGGGGTCCTCAGAAATGGAAGGGGGGGTAGTCCCAGTGCTTGCTATTAATTGGGATCTCCTGGGGTCTATAAATCTCTTCACTTTGTTTTTGGTCCTGTCATATTTCCCCATGACTGGCGGGGAGAGCGATGGAGATATATGTGTCCTTCACATCGATAGAAGTGGAAAGAGAAAACAAAAAGCAGAGATGACCAGGGAAAAATAATGAGCTTAGCTCCTGTGTAATGTGGTGTCAAGCAAGACACCACTCAGCTCTCTTCTTCCCTGATGTGTAGGGCACTGCACAGCCTTGGCCAAGACCCATTTCTCCATGGAGGCTCGACAACTTACCTGGAAAGGAAACTGAAGACCAAGCAGAAGCAAAAGGCAAGACAATTTACTTTGAAAGAGAATGTGACCTACAGCAGATTAAGTGTAACCATTTTAACCAGAAAACACTTCCCAGTTCTGTCCGATTGAACCACATTCCTAAGATGCATGTGCCTTATGTTCTTGACATTGTGGTTAGGTGAAGGGTGTCCAGTAAAGGGAGAGCAGGAAGAGAGGGTCAAAAGAGCACATGTGGGGGAAGGATATAAGTGGAACTAGGAGAAGGGAGAGGGTTCAATAGAGGAGAGATAGAGAAGAGTGGCTTCTGTCACCTGTGAGTCCCATCCTGCTTCTTGCTAGTGTGTTGACCCGAGGAGGCCATTACCCAGTCTCTTTGGACCTACTAAAAGCAAAGGATGACTCAACTCCAAGACCCTGGAGGCTGGAATGCCCTTGAACCTGTTCTCACCTGGACTCTAGCTCAGTGTCTGTGCTCCTTGTTACTGATCAACTGTACAAAATGTACACTCATTTACTAGCAAGGTAACACATGCATATGGCAACCAATCAAATGACAGAGAGCTGCTGAGGATGGAGATAAACCATCCCTGGTCTCACCTCCACCCCTTCTATTTCCAGGCTTTTGTAGCCCTTTTAGGGTTCAACCTTGACCTCACATCCCAATCACCTGTATCCTTTGAAAAAAGTCTTTAGCCTCATGTCACAGAGATGATGCCAGAATCTCTGCAGTAGGACTTAGACATCAGTATTCTTTAAAGCCCCCTAGTAATTGTGACACAGAGCCAAGGTTCAAATCTAGGGCCTAACAGTGACCTAGGAAGTAAGTTTAGAACTGGATTTCCTGATTTATCCATTTTAATTAAAATTAATTTACTTCTTATATGAATGATGAGAATTTAGATAATTCTCCCTCTCACATACCTTTTCTCTTAGTAGCTGAAATTTTTATTATTTTTTTAAAAATTATCCCATTTGATGACATTTAAAATATTTACACTTACATATATTTAAATCTTTATTTTTCTGCCAATGTTGACAGTATCTTTTTAATACATTCTAGTAAAGATGAAGGTATTAATGCTCTAAATCTTTATTCTTCCTCCTCTTCCTCTTCTAGATCATGTCCTTTTCTGTCACTCTGACAAGGCTGGTAAGCCATTTATATTCTGGAGTGCAATGCAAAGGAGACTCTATTTTTGTCCTTGGCTTTTCTTTGAAAGTTGAAAACTAATAAATAGCATTTACATGTTTGTGACCATGAAAAATATTATTTAATCTCTGGCCAAGGAGAAGACTGCGATTATATTTCCTTCTCTATGGGAGTCCCCCTAGGAGTCTCTTCCTAGATTTAAAGTGAAATGGATCCTCTTTTACAATACCCTCTCATTTGCTTAAAATCATTCAACTTTTTACATTGCTTCCTATTTAGAACATGAATTTATGACACGTTTTCCATGAGAAATTAATTTTCTTTCTATTGTACTGGTGCTTTTGCCAGGCCTCCAATTATTTTTCAAACTCCCGATGACACCACCTATTCTCATAAGTCCCACTTTTTCCTGCTCACTTTCATCCTGAAGTTCCATTCCATGCCTCCTGTCTCTACAGGTGACTTTGTAGGTCTCACACACGGCAGCCTTGGCAGAACATCCTCTGCTGCTCTCTTAAATGAAATGCTCTCTTTCTTGAATTACACATTTCCTTTCATGTGGTTTTGGAGCATATTCTCAAACAATTTCCCTAGAAAAGAGGTTTAAAAGTAAAGTTTTTTGACCCTTATATATTTTTTTAATTGAAGTAATACTGCATTATAACATTAATAAATTTCAGGTGCTCACCATTGAGATTCAACATAACTATAGATTGAATTAAGGTCCTCACCACACCTTTCTCCCAATTTACCCACACCTCTTCCCCCTTCTTTTTTTTTTGAGACCATCTTAAAGTCCAAAAATTGATTTTTGTTTTATTTAGTTCATCTGCTTGTTTGTTTTCGCTATATACCATATATGAGTGAAGTCAGATGGTGTTTGTCGTTCTCTGGCTTATTTCACTAAGCATAATTTCCTCCAGGTCCATCCATGTTTTTGTAAATGGCAGGATTTCATCTTTTTAATAGCTGAGTAGTATTTCATTGTATAATACCACATTCTTATCCATTCATCAATCAGCGAGAACCTAGGTTGTTTCTAGTTCTTGGTTGTTATAAGTTATACTGCAATCAACATGGGGTGCACATATCCCTTTGAATTATTGCCTTGCTATCTTCCTGGTAGATACCCAGAAGTGGGTTAACTGGACCATATGGACTTTCTATTTTTAATTTTTTGATGAATCTCCAGGCTGCTTTCTGTAATGGCTGCACGGATTTGCATCCTCACCAACAGGGCACCTGAGTTCCCTCCTGTCCACATCCTCTCCAGCATTTATTGTTTCTCGTCTTTTGGATAATAACCAGTCACACAGGTGGGAGGTGATTTGAATTGTTTTGATTTGCATTTCTCTAATAGTAAGAGACGATGAGCATCTTTTCATGTTCCTATTGACTATCTAGAGGTCTTCTTTAGAGAAGTTTTTATTCAGATGCTCTTTCCATTTTTTATTAGGTGAGTGACTGCAGGCTGGGTCCCATCTCACCTGCTAGTCCCTTATAGTGGGTGACTTTTGGTCCTTGTTTCATTTGTCACCCTCCTTTCATCTCCAGGAAATTAACTTAGAATCTATTTAACTGATGCCCATGTATACAAGTTCCTCTTCTTATAGTTGTTTATTTCCTTTTATAAATCTCTACTTTTATTTCATTTGTGACTTAGAAGGAACCAGAAGCAAATGACTGTGCATCTAATCCATTGTATTAACTTTAGCTGAGTACATTAGAGGTTACGTTATTGCTAGATTAAAGGTCCTAATCTCGAACTGATCTTTAAGTCTTCAGAATTTTTATTCTTTTTTTAATATATATTTTTATTGTTATTTATGTCTTTTACATTTTGTATTCCCCTTGGGTAACCCACCACCAATTCACCCGTGATCCATCTCCGTGGTCCCTTGTGTTGTTCTTTTCTATTCCATTTTGTGCCCTTTTCCTCCCCTCCCCCCCCCCCCAGCTGAGTGTCTCTCTCCTATTTGGTTTCCTTATAGTCCTGTTATAAGTGAAACCATTCAGTATTTTCCTTTTTCTTTTTGGCTTATTTCACTGAGTATGATCCCCTCTAATTCCATCCATGTCGCTGCAAATTGCATGTGTTTTATATACACAATGGAATACTATTCAGCATTCAAAGAAGATAAACGGAATTTTTATTCTGGATAGGCCAACTATCTGAGAAAAATTATTTTCAAGACTGACTTGTCAGGGACCCAAGCAATGTTGGATCCCTAAATGAGATAAAACCTAGTCAAGGACCAGCAATTCCTGTCTTCTGTATTTGCCACCCAGCGATCAAACCGCGGTTCCTGAGAACCAGACAGAAGACAGAACCTCTCAGACTATCTGGTAATAGCTTCTCATTTTAGGAATGACGAAGTGGCAGCAGCAGCTCAGAGAAACTAACGGGTCTGACCAAATCACACAGCCAGTGAACCTCCATCTTCTCTCATTCCACTGTTCTTCCTACTACACCACACTTAATTTTAATTAAATTCATGTTGATTAAAATGTAATTTAGAACCTTTAACTTAACTGGTGGTTACAAGGTGGTATTTGAGTAGGCAGATCACAAATGTGATCATACCAGAAAACTACAAGTTCTAATTGCAACTTTAAAATAAAACTCACACTTGTTTAGTATGTTTCACTGGAACCACATCGTAGGCATAGGGTAGCCATGTAATGATTTCCTCTATCTTTAATATGCATTTTTGAGACCTGCCTCTACTGATTTGGGGCTGTCAGTGGTCCCCCCCGAGCAAAGTAGTATGGTCTGAGATCCTGCCTGCAGTGGAGGAACTCAGTCTCAGAAAGCTCCTCCAGAAGCTACGGCTCCTACCCTCATACAAAAGCAGAGATCATGGGTGCCAGGCACCCCAACAAGCTTTCTTTAAAGGAAAGTGAATCCATGTTATTTACAAAGCAAATCATCTCAGTCGGCTGAAAATGAAGTTTTTTTAGTTTTTTAAAAAAAAAAAGGATAATGAAGCCCAGCCCAGGCCTGGCTCACATAAAAGCTGATGTAAAACAGATTTACAGCAGAGCACCACGGTGCTTTTATGTGAGGCTGAGCTTCAGAGGGGGCACATCCATCTCTGAGGAAGCCGAAGTGAGAGAGATTTAAAAGGCGGCTTTTCTTTGTTCCATAATAGGTTGGACACTTCAGAGTAAAAAGAATCAAAAGGTGTTAAGGATGATATTTATAACAGCAACATTGCACACCTATTTTAGTAATAGGCTTTAAGTACTTAAGACATAGAATTATCTTATATTTCATGTGCTAGGCTGTGTCTCTTCCTTTGTAAATTTGTCACATAAGAGTGATGTCAAGCCTGCCTGCAAATAAATGGTTGTTAAACCTGAGAGTTGATGTCCAGGGCCTTAGTTAGCTTAGTGTTCAAAAGGCCTTAGATTCCAAGGATGACTCAGAAGGCATGTAAATGGATTGTTTCATAGGAAAGAGGAGCTTATCTATACAATGTGAAAACCCTGGGTAATAATTATAGTTTAGTTAGCCTTCCAGAAGTTTAGACTATATAGCAGAGAATATTTAAAAATTGGATACACCCAAGAAGTTTTCCCTTCTTTTTTTTAAAGAACAGCTTTTTTAAAAAGATTTTATTTATTTATTTTTGTGTAGAAGAACTGGGGTGTAGACCAGAGGTGTGTGTGTGGGGAGTGAGAGGGTTCTCCAGAGATAGAGTGGGGAGCAGAACAGGAAGATCTATTGACACTGCTGAGGGGAGCAGCAGGCAAGACAGGAGAGGTCTGCTGCGCCATGTGGGTCAGCGCCTCGGCTGGAGATCAAACTCAGGCTGCAGCAGTGATATCGTGATAGTGCTGAGACTTAACCCCTAGGCCACCAGGGAGGCCCTTCCCTTTTTTTTTTCTTTTTTATTGTTCTTATAGACAGATTTAGAAACATCTGTGATAGTTTTTTAAGGTTATTGTCATTTGGGTGGAATCAGCTGTTGTCTAGCCCTTCGCAAGTTCTGGCCATAGCTGGCACCAACTCTAGTTTTCTTCTTAGGTGATGGAGAGATGAGAAAAGAAAGAGACTGTTAAGTGCAGTGGGAAAAATTTTACTGGTGTGATCAAGAAGGAGGAGAGGCTCGGAGAAGGCACTTCCTCATTCATGTCTACTCGAGGAACTGCTGCAGAAACTAAAGGCATGTTATGCTGGATGGGGTGAAAATGTTTCAGAGTCAAATCAGGGCACCTGAGCTTTGTAGAGAAAGTTGAAATGAGAACAATGTCTTTGTCCATATTGAGTGCAAAACAATTAGGTGAGACAGCAGAGAAGATAGAAGAAGACATTTGGAGGGGAAAAGTTGATTAATTTCCCCACTTTGGGTGTGAAAAGTTCATCAACTGAAAAGCCAAGAGTGCATGAATAACTAGTAATAATGCATTTCACTGTCGTGATGGTTTCCCTAATTCATTCCTCCCCCACCTACCCCTTGCTTCTGTCTTAGATTTATAATATTAACATACATTTTTTTTTTTTGCTATCTCTTTGGATCTCAAGGTTGTTTTTTTTTTTTGTTTGTTTATTTTTTTACAAATTCCCTGAAAGGGGTCAGTGGCAAGTTTGCACTGTCAGAAAGAGAATAAGAACCTAACACAGGGATTAAACCAGATTTTCCTGGGTTTATGTTGTCCTCAACAATACAGACCAAGTAAAACACATCAAGCTATCTTGAGGGCCTTGATGATCTCTTTACACCCAAAGAGGGAACATGAGTTCACATTTTCTCCCTTCTGTAAGATTCTTCGGTACATCAAGCAAAAATCCACAAATGTATGTTAATCAATATATGTAATTCTTAAAATTTTGCATAAGTTTCTTACCATCTTCCTTGCTTGTCAGTCATGGATCTAATTATACCAGCAGTGAGTGTAAGAATACCATATGCATTTATATAAAGTCACATCCTCTTTTTCTGGAAGATTCCTGAGTAGGAGAGCTGTTTGTTCACCGATTTATGTGCGTTTCTTTGCAGGGTAAACTAAGACCAGATGTTTGTAACATTGATCTTAGCACACATTTGCAATTACCTGGATTTTGTTCAGCCCTGAACCTAAAGAAATGTGCCATTTTGATCTAATCTTGTCCAGGGTCAGTCCTGTATTTCCCACTCGAATCACCCTCAGGGCTCACCCTCATCAGTTAATGGCTCATCTCTGTTTTGCTCTGTGCTGGGGAGAGGATCTCAGTCTCCCGGAAGGCTCCCTGTACATCTCTGCAGTGTAAACGACAGAGGGGATTTCATTAGACTGATAGAATTTAATTACCCATTTTTAGAACTGAGAGACGATGCAAGGCTAACAGCTCAGCACTCACCAAAAGTGCCCAGGACCATCTTTTCAGAAGATGAGTGTGTGTGGTGTGTTCAGAGCCTGGTGTGTTTCATGCCTCTGTAAACCTACAGAGAGTCTGCTCCGCTGCCACTGCCAAGCTCACTCAAACCCTGATGGATATTGAGCTGAGGTCCTGGACAGCAAATCCCTATCATTGGAGCTCTCCAAAGGTTTTATTTTGATCATGTTTCCATTTATCTTGTTTTTGTCATTTACTCTTTTCTTCCCGGTCCTAGATGACCAGGTCAGTGGATGGCCTCCTTCAATCACTGATTTCCATTTTTCTTTGAGTTATTTTTTACAATTGGATCAGCTAGTTTGAGGGGGGGAAATAGGATCATTTCAGTTTTGCCCCTGTTTGAACTTACTTCATGCCCCCGCACCTCCTACTGACGTAGTGGGAAGATGTGTGGCATTTGACATGCAGGGAAAACACCTTCAATTGGTGGTGACCTGTGTTGGCCCCTGTCTGAAGGTGCCACTTTTGAAAGACTCTCTTCACCAATGAGGATTGTGGGCTCACGTGGCTTAAATGATATGTGACCCGTAGGCACAAGGGCATTTTGGTGTCAGGAAACTTATTCTGATTTTCTTGGTTTACTCATCTCTCCCTGACTTTCTATCTCATTCACCTTTTGTGCAACCTCTGTGATGTTCCAGGACAAAGGGAAAAGAAAGAACCTTGAAGTTTGCCACAATCCCTTTTAAAGTTGCCTTCCTCTCTCTTCTGACAGTTGGTGTAACTCTTGACTTTCTACCTCAAAGCCTTAAACTCTCTCCTGAATTGAACCCCAGATTTGTCTAAGTTCCTGATTGACATACCCACTTGAGGATCTACAGGCCTCTCAAAGTTAACTTTCCCCAGCATCTTGCTTTCCCCCACAAAACCTGTTAGCAGTGAGTAAAAGTGTCTTTTTTTAAAAAAGTAACTGTTGAAGGGGAGGAAGCACCATGGACTATGGTGGTGGATGATGGATGCTTCGCTGGTGGGGATCGACAGTGGCCACCTCTGGGGGGGAGTGTGGGGGAATCCTTTACTGTCAAAACACTAACAAGGATATAAAACAATGGTATGTCAATAAAACAAAAACAATAATGTAATAAATAATAGAAATAAAAAAGTAACTGTTGAACCATCCCATTATAAGGATGCACAGTTATCAATTTGCTTTCTCTGCTATTGACATCCATTTAGGCTGTTTCCAATATTTGGCCAAGACAGTCTGTGGCAGATAACATTGTATGCACATTGCTTCGTGAGCACTAAACTCTTAGTCGAGGTCTTTTCTGTCATTCTCTTCTCCTCCAATCCATTCTTCATGAGCCAAAGGGATCTTTATAAAGCATAGTTCAAAGTATGCTATTCTTATGCTTAAGATCAATGACTTTTGATCACATTCAAAATAAAAGCCCCTAATGTCATGATGGGCCTATGTGATCCCAAGGGATTCAGCTTCAATCATCTCCACGCTCATCTTTTGCCCTTCTCTCCAGCCTTCTTTGAATTCCTTGAACATGCCAAACTTATTCTATAGCATAGCGCCTTTGCACTTATTGCCTAGAATATTCTCTCTTGGATCTTCATATTGCTGTCTCCCTGCCACTTATGTTTTAGTTTAAATGCAGTAGTAAGCTGGTAAGTGTTTAACAGTCAACTCTCTGGGAGAAAAAGATTTTATAATTTGTAGGATTTCCCAGTTTGTGTAAATATTCTGCCATGGCCTACTTACAGCTACCAACGTAATGTCAAACAGCCTGCAAAGTTGTAGAAATTTGAACAATCTGTTCTTCTGAACTGGTAGCTGGCTCCAACCTAGTAGTGCTTTAAATATTGAATTTCCTGAACACTCAAACTAGTCCCCAATCACTATTAAATCTGTTTCTTTTATTTTTCATTTTAACTGTATCACTATTAGTTTAATCTTTTCTTGTTTATTTACTTATTTGACTACTGAATAATTGCTGCCTCTCCTAACACACACACACACACACACACACACACACACACACACACACACACACACACACAGCTCCAGGACAGCAGGGACCTTGTCTGTCTTGTTCAAGGTTTCTATTTCTTATACTTATATCAGAACCTGGAAAATGTACTAGAAAATATTTATGGAGTGAATATGTGCATGAATGGATATCTATCACCGATTCATTTCAATAGCCTAATTTTGACTCCAAACCTTTATAAACACTGTTCCTTACTTCCACCTGGATGATTTCCAAAATTTGATATTATTCTCCTATGTCCTGTCATTTAAATTTTCTTAATATGTGTTTGATTCACAGTGTGTAACTGTTTGATTACTCAAATTGCAAGCCTCCTTGCAAAGAGATCTCTTTGTACTCTGCTGCATGTGACCTGCCCAAGCCTCACTCCCTACTCTGCTCCTCAGTGCAGTCTCTGTCCCAGTCTTCCAGGTCTACTCAGCTGCCACCTCCCTCTAGAAGTCCATTTCTGTGTCTTGGTAGACAATATTCACCACTCTTACTTGAATATGTGCTCCTCCGCTTTTCTAATAGCAATCCTTTACAATCCAGTTCAAATCTTACTTCCTCCTTGAAACTGTATACTCTGGTGATATTAACAAATTAATAATTTTCTTAGGGGTTATATAGTTGATTTTTGGAAGATTCATGCTTGAAGTATTTAAGAATGGAGTGTCAAGATGTCTACAATTTTCTTGAAAATTGCTTTTGATATGGGGGTAGATGAGAGAGCAAGAGAGGAGAGGAGAATTGAAGAGGAAAGATGGTAATAACTGGTGCATCTAGATGAGGAGGATATAGGTGTTCATCATTGTGTTATTCTCTCATTATTTCTGTAGGTTTGAAATTGGTACATTAGAAATCCTACTAGGTGGACTTCACTCCTGAATATCTAGATCTATCTGTCTGGGTCCAGGTATAGGTATTTTTATAAAATTCTGCAGATGATCCTGACATGCATGCAGTGTCTGAGATCAGGCTTTCTAATAGCCTGGTGTTGAAGCAGGAAATTAGGAAATGGGTATAGGCTGTCAGTTATGAACAGGGTGCCTCAAGAACCCAAGCCTATTTATCAGACTGATTCAAGAACAATTGCAGCCCAGAAAGGTGCCCCCAACCCCAACCCAGTAGAGTGGAATGTTCAGAACACCAAAACAATTTAACACCATGCTAAAGCAATGGGCCACATGTGGTTTTGGAAAGATAGGCCAGGTAACGTGGGCAAACTCATTGAATCTCGGGAGCCTAGGAGACCCCTGCAGTCTCAGCCAATCAGCAAGAGACTCGATGTGGAGACACCCAATGGCCAAACCCCCACTCCTTGCCTACTATACCCATATAAACACCTGCTTCTTGCTCTCAGTGGCCACCCACTCAGGGCCCCTCTCCACTCAGAGAGCTTTCCTGCCCTTCTTCTTATCTATCATTTGGCTACCTGTTCAGGACCCTTCTCTATTCAGAGAGCTTTCCTGTTCTTCTGTCTACCTATCAATCCATTTCTTGTTTTCCTGTATCTTTGGTCTCGATGTTGAATTCTTTCCTTGCTGAAGACAAGAATTGAGAAAGAGCCTACCTGGGGTGCTTAGACTCTGGGAATGCTCCCAAAACCCCGATTTAGTGTCAGGCCACATGCTTTGATAGGAAACACCTGTCAGAAGAAGTGGAGTCAAGGAAGCAAGAGAGAGCAATGGGAAAGAGCTAAGCAAGAATGTGGTCACAATTGGAGACTGGCTTCAGGCTGATCCTGTAAGAAAGTTTTGGACACAAGCCACAGAATATTTTGGTCCTATCTGGAAGCAAGGGGATTGGCCTTTAGTGGCCCTGGCCCTGGGCCACTCAGTCATGCTGCGTCCCAGTGTAGGAAGGGCTTGGTATTAGTGGGAAGTAGTTGCCCAGATGAAGGTTTGGTTGAAGGCATTTCTCCATAGGACACAGCTATGAGTTGTCCACCAATACGTTGATGGGGCACAGATCACTGTCCTGGGGAGGAGACCTGGTAGGACCCCAGCAGACTTTACTGCATATAGCCCAAGTGCTGGGAGACACTTCCTCTCTCAAAGTGGTGTGGGTCAGAAATGCATGTCCTATCTCCCTGGCCTGAGGGCAGGGACCATGTCATCAGCTTCTAGTGTCTTCTACAGAGGTTAGCAGTGTGGGCACATTATAAACAACCAATGACTTCTCCCTACCTAATTAACTTGGCTTCACCTATACTCTATACCTATACCTATACCTATACCTATACCTACCCACACCATAGAGAAATTTCTTTTATTTTTTTTTAAGATTTATTTATTTATACATACAAGCTGGGGTACAGGCCGGAGGTGTGGGGCGGTGAGAGGGTTCACCAGAGGCAGAGTGGGGAGCAGAACAGGCAAATCAGAAATACACTGCTGAGGGGAGCAGTGGGCGGGGCAGGAGAGGTCTGCCGCACCAAGTGGGATTCTCCCCGACTGGGCGTCGAACTCGCGTTGCGCGCTGCCAACAGCTCCACAGCGCAGCGCTTAACCGCTGTGCCACCAGGGAGGCCGGAGAAATTTCTTGAGGAAATAGGATACTGGCATGATAGAGGAGGAGGATGTAAGATGAACTGCAGAGGGCTAAGAGAGATGTTCTACTGCTTACATGAAGATTCCATTTTTCAGCTGCCAGTTCATTTTTCTTGCCTGTCAGGTATCAAACAGTATATACAGGACATAATACTATTTTATTTGGGTTCTCCTCAGAAGCAGACCCTGAGACTAAGATCCAAGTATGAGGAGCTTGTTTGGGAGGTGACTCCTGGACATCTCAGTGAGACAATGGGGCCTGAGGCGGAAGGTAGCCATGTGCCTGGAGCTCCAGGGAAATGCTGGTCCCAGTGTGGGCCATATACCTCAACTTAGCCTGTTCAAACCCAAAGGGTTAGGGAGCTAAGATAGTTGCATACCTATACTCCCAAAGCACAGCAAAACAATTCTTAGACTTTGTGAAAAATATACTGGATACCGGAGAGAAGAGGAGAGGTCAGGAAGGAAGGGGATTGGGCATTGGTGTGGGAGGTTCAGTGCAGGGTGAGTGAAGCAGGTGCACATTTGGAGGAGTAGAAATGTGACTCCAAAGTTCTATTTGCATGTAAAATGAGAGACACGTTAATAATAATAACAACCAATATGCCAATCACACTAATCATTGCTCAAAGGCTTCTTATGGCATCTGGGAGCTTTGATTCTCGGGCACCTCTTGCCAGTACTTTGTAGGGGCAGAGAAGCCTTTGGCCACAAAAGAAAGCACAGAGCTGCGGCAACACCACATGGTAAGGAGCAGAACCTGAGCACCCATCTGGCCTCATTTACCTGCCTACCTCCCTTCCCAGGAGGCCCTAATGTGCTCCTTCTTGGACTAGTAAAGTGAGACCCAAGGAGACTCAGCAGCTTCTAAATGCCACTTATTTAGTAGCTGGCAAAGCAGGATTGGAACTCAGAGGCCCTGCCCCAAGCCTTGTGCTTTTACTTCTGTCTGAGAGTGAATGTAGGCACTCATCGAGGCTTTGTCGCAAGGATCACGGTTACTGCTGCTGAGTGAGTGGATGGTCTGGGAGAGCTGGCAACTCTCTTCAGGCCAGCGCTTGATGGTGAAGAAAAATCCATCAGGTGTCAGTAATTTGGAAATGGGCTTGGAGACAGCATCCACCCTCCTAAGTAACAAAGGTCAGCCTGTCTAGAGAACCATTCATGCAGGAGCCAGTTGGCACTGAGTGATTTATCTGGAACTGCCTAAGCCTCCAAGAACACCTGTCGTGTCTGTCGGTCACAGCTCTCACCAGTGTGGGGTTCCGGTGGCTGCCTCCCCAGCCCTCACATCCCTGCAAAGCCCCTCAGTCACGCCGGTCAGCTGGCGTCTCCACCAGTGCTGTCACGGCCCTGACAGCTCTCTTGCAGAGGAGCCCGCTCAGCTGCGCTGATTGAAGACTTCTGAAATTCATAAGAGCAGGAAAGAAAACTAAGTGGAAAGGGGCTGGGGTTCTGAGAGAAAGACAGTGCTCCAAATGGACTCCCCAGGCTGGCAGGCTGGGGAGGATGGACCAGTTTCCAGCATGGCAGCAGTTTCTGATTTTAGGGTGCTCATGAGTATTTTGATTATTTTCCCCCATGGGTGTGTGCCCGGCTGCCATGGTGATCAATCCTGAGCACCAGTCACCTGAAAGTCACGTGGTACCCCCTTGACCAGGCTTGCCAGGCTTGGGGGGGGCAGGCACACTGTCCTAGAGGGGAACACCAAGATCAGAGTCCTTAGATAGGACTGTTCACTGTATCCACTGCCATGAAATTGTGGCAAAGAACTCCCCTGGAAAGCTGGCGGGTACAGGGGAACATTCTCTCATTCCCCTGGATTCTTCTTAGGCTGGACGAGCAAATTAACACCAGACAGATTAGTAGGAGGAAAAGACCAAATTTAATGACATACATATGGAGAATTTACATGGCTGTAGATTCTAAAGTAAATGAAACAAACCAGGAGTTTCTATCTGCTGAGGGTCTTGGGGCATCAAGGAGAAAGAAGGGGGGTTTCAAATGACCAGGAGATGACTTCATATGACAAATCCTGCCTCTGGATGTTTTCTCTGCCTCAAAATAGATTCTCCATTAAAAAGGTTGTTTCTGGAGGTCACCCTAAATCTGGGTCATCTGCATTCTTTCAGGTTATGGTAATAATTTCTTCTGAGGCCCCCAGGGTCTCTACTGACCTCAGCGCCATGTGCCAAGGTGACATACTCTGGACATCTTGGTGAAGGCTTATCAGAATATTCGTGGGCAGGCTGATCCTACAGCTGCAAACTCAGAGTGTGTGAGCGAAGGTCAGAGGTTCATCCTAAAAGCCCTAACCTGGACCGGGGGAGACAGGAAGTGGGATTAGTTGTTCTCCAAAGTTTTTCTTGTCAGTCCTCAGGTCCTACAATTCTATAGCTTAAGACAAAGAATATCTTGATCCCTAACTGTAACCTCAATTTGAGAGAGATCTTATGTCTCTTTATATTAATTTGTATGATCTTGCTATATTTATAAATGATACATGTGTCGTTATGCTGATCTGTGATTTACATTATGAAACTCATATACGCATATTGCCAAAGGCTGACATCAAATTATAAATAGACAAGCGAAATTTGTCTTCCAGGTCCCTGTTGGGTAAACCTACACCTCCCCTGAGGTGTCACTGCTGTAGTTAGGATGCGGCAGCGGTAGATACAATGGCCCTATTGTACCTGAGCCTACTTGGTACGACCAAAAGGACTTAGACAAAGCAAAACCCCTGGGTAGGAGTTTGTCCTTCAGAATATGGGAGCTCGGGCATCAGAGATCTGGGCACAGAGCCTGGCTCTGCTCATTTTTAGCTTCCTGACTTTACGTTGTTTACTTAACTTATTGGGCCTTGGCTTTTTCACTCACAAAATAGACCTAATTATTATAATAGTACCCCACTTACAAGGTTGTTGGGACAAATGGGGATAAAAGCATATAAAATGGTTAGTATCATGCCTGGCACATAATAAGGATACAATAAATGACAACTACCACTGAGATTTTAAAATTAATATATGCCTCCCCCTGTCAGCCACCTCCATTCCCAGCATACAGTTAATTGGCACTCTAGCTGGAAACGCCAAGCTTCTTAGTATGAACCAAAGCTCATCACTATAAAGCAGTGTGCCAGGCTCAGGGCCTGCGCTTCCTCCTGGGAGACTCAGGCTCCCCAAAAGTGCCCCATGATGAGTTCCTACAAAGGTGCATTCAGAGGAGGAAGAAAGAGGCCCCCTGAATCCACCGGCTTCCCTGCTTTCCTTCTAGATGCCTCTCTTCCCGAGAGTGAAGTTGCCTCCTTTTCCAAGTTATTTTCTCTTTGGAGTACAACATATTACAGTTTTTCCTGGAATTTCTTTCTGGCCAAGATTAACCAATAGAGGTGAATCTGGCCTTTCTTAATTGTGTGATATTAAAGAAAATATTGAGATATCAATTTATTCATCTGTAAACCAGGGATATAAATTAGGATAAAAATGGGTGATGTATGGAAAAGTACTTCATTATATTTCCATCCATATGTAAGGGATTATTTTTGGTTCTTCCTCTGAGGGGAAATGATTTGATAAAATTGTGAACAACAAAACAGAAACTCTATTTTGATACTCCATGTCTCTGTGAATTCCTGAGAGAGAGAGAGAGTCAGTATAATTTGAATAAGCGGCTTCAGAATTAGAGGGGAGCAGAATGAAGGGTGAGGAATTTAACTATTATAATTCTGATCTATTGCACCATCTAAAAAACTTCTGTACAAGCAGCAATTACCTGGAAAATAAATGTAATAAGAATCTCCTAAGTTGGCAGTAAAATTAGCATCGCTGAATTTTAATTAATAGTCCAGGTTGGAAGGAATATTCTTCCCCTTAGATGAAAAGAATGACCTTAACTGTGAAGTACACTCACCCAAATCAGTGCTTTCAGTAGATATTTTTTTTTATTAGTTTCCCGGAGATTTTTTACACCCTTAGTAATCCTTGCAGAGCCAGGAGGGTAAGATTATTATAGTAATTCATCCCGAGGAAAGGATGTTGATCATTAGGCTCGCCTGTGAGCCTCAGTTTCTTCCTTTGTAAAATGGAAGATGCAGATTGTAAGGCATAGAGGAGACTCCGACCTATAACCCCTTGGACGCTGTGTAGTTTTAATGTTCTTTGTGTTTTAATTCACACACCATTTTTTCCAGCTATCTCTGTTTTCTGTTTGAAACATTACCATAATAACAATAACCATGGCAATGGCAACAAGCCCCAGGATGTGCCAGGCACTGGTGATTTGCTGTACAAGGGTGACTGATTGTGGTCTTCATGGCACCCCATTGAGGTAGCTATGATTTGAACCTCCTTTATAAAGATGAGCAGATGGATCAGCCAAACCTTGTCCAAGGCCATTCGCTGGGCCCCAGATGGCCATGGGTGGTAATAGGGATGATGCAAATTAAATAAAGTTGTTTATTGCAACTAGTAGGGGTCTTTGTGTCGCATTGGGGAGTCTGAGAAATGTCTTGCTTCTCGGACTACAGACAGAGCAGGCCCAAGTTTCTCATAAAATTCACGAGCCCCTAACACACCCCATTTCCCTGTAGATACCCTGCACTTTCACTTCCATCAAAGGTAGGACAATGGCTTTCTTACCCTGGGACCCTGGAAGTTCTGAGATCACCTTTGGTTATTCCAGGGACATTCTGAGATCACCTTTGGTAATTCCATCTTCTTCATTCTTCACATCCAAGTGTTCATCAAACCCTATTCTTTCATTACTTAATTAATTTAGCGATAATGTGTCTAGGATCCCTTGGAGCTTGTAAGAATTGCACAATCTTGGGGAACCTCAGACTTAATCAAGAGCTGCATTTTAAACAAGGTGCCAGGTAATTGGTATGCACGTTCGATTCTGAGAAGCTTTGAACTAAAAGTTCCAGTCATGATGTGATGGGCCAAGCTGAGGGTTTAATTCATCAAGCCTGAGTTTGACTCTCAACCCTGCCTCCTAGCTATGTGACCTTGATTAAACTTACAGAATTCTTTGGGCCTCTGTTTCCTTCTACATAAGATAAGAATAATAATGACCAACCATGAGCAGAGCATTCTGTATGCATTATTACTAATTATCACAAACACTTTCACCTTGGAGATTCTTACCCTTCTTGAGAGATGAGGACGCTGAAGCTGCATGACCCTGGCCGAGAAACACACTACATCAGCTGGGAGGGCTGCAATTCAAATAGAATCTATTTGACGATAAATGCCATTTTCATTCGACTCCACCATTCTGTACTCTATTGTCAGGCTACATTGAATAGGCTTCAGGTTTTTATGTGCTTTGTGCCCTGGAAAGCTGCATACAGAACTTATTAGTCATTAATCGTATTGCTGACTCGAATTGTTCTCTAATTGCTTTAAATATTTTGCTCTGTTTCTTTGCAGTTATTAGTATCCCTCCTTATTGCTTGGGTATTTTGAGGTATCACTTCTTGCTGCAAACAAGAAATAGCAAATAGACACTGAATGTACATGTGGAGGCTTGCTCAAGTTGATCAGAGATGAGCCGGAGATGAAATGAAAGGAGGCCGAAAATAGGGAGAAGAAGATATGTTGGCATTTAATTTATCTGGGGAACAGGAAGGTGTGAAAGAAAATTGATTAGAAGTAGGGTTAGAAAAGTAAAAAAGATGAAACTGGTGTAATCTAGGTTATTCAAAGAGGAAGTTAGAGAAAATTCTTGAGAATGACTTAGACTGTAAAAGCAAGGAAAGGAATCGGTCATTGGTTTTAGATTTGGATTTCTATAAGATGTGGAATGAGAACAGTCTTTTATTTATTTATTTTTTTTTTTGAAATTTGGCTTTCTTACGCTGTGCTGTTTGTCCCTTAGTATATTAATGTATTACTGACCCATCACTGCTACTGGGAAAGTTTTTAAATGTGAAGAAAGTAAGAGCTTACTAGTAGGTAGGTAGTGGGGGAGAGTAGGCATTGCTCCTGGAAGCATCAGCTTGATTTGTAGCATCACTAAGTACATCAGCCTTCACCACTAGGCCCCCCTCCCGCCTCTCTGAATGGTGTGGTCACCACCATGTCTGAAATGCCTCCCTCACAAGGGCCTGAGGAGCACAATTCCATTCACTGGCACCTCCCTGGTTACTCTGTTCTCAGACATGAGAGGAAGTGAAGCCAAAGACCCCATTTCTGATAGTGGTTGGGGATTCAGAACTTGAGAGAAGATGTCCATCAGCATAGGATCTCTGGAACTATGGTAGATTTTAATTTATAGAAAACTGCATAGAACAAATTTCTTAAGGAATGGAAGCTCCTGACTCCAGAGGATCTAGAATGATCCAGGGATACTAGGGGGTGTGTGTGCGTGTGTGTGTGTGTGTGTGTGTGTGTGTGTGTGTGTGTGTGTGTGAGAGAGAGAGAGAGAGAGAGAGATATCTAGTCTTTCTAGACTACTAAAGTTATTCAGGCTTCCTCCTAAATTGTGTCAAGTCAAGCTGGATCACACACCCACATGGTGTGCTGAGAACTTGTAGATCTGCATCGGGGAAGTATTCCTAAGTGCCTTACACTGTTACCAGCTGGGTAGGAATAGCCCACTACCACGGAAAGCCAAGGAAAAGGACTGAACTTCCAAAGCCCAGTTTAAAGAGCCAACAAAGACAGGGCCATCCTTTGGTGTAGGAATAACTTCATATTCCGTGACACCACCCATTAAGAATAACAATCTACTTGAAGGCAGGGATCAGGACACTGAGATACAACTAGAAAAATAATGACCTGAGCATCTAAATACTTTCATTCAAACTTCCACTTTGCCATTTAATTACAGTATGCTCTGTAAAGGTACTTAACCTTTATCAATTGGAATAATAATATGTTTGTGGTTATTAAAGTTAAATATAATGATGTTTGAGACAAATTCTGTAACTGTAAGCTTACCTATTTTCATTTTACTATACTGTTAGGAACCTTATTTTATAGAGAACATCTTTAAGATAGAAGGAAGTAATTTACTGGATGCTTACCTGATGCCAGGTTCTACACTAAAGATGTTATATGGATATGTTATGTGGAATATCTTTTTGAAGTAGAGGCTACTTACTGCCTGTATCTTATAGGTGATGAAATTAACTAATGGGCCCAAGGTAACATAGTGGCTGGGTGATAGAACCAGGACTTACAGGTCCATCCTTTTCTCTGAATCCTGGATCCCTTTGACTTATCGGCTCTAGAGTCATGAAGTAAGGTGGGCTGGCATTCTTGAAAACTTGTGGATTGGATTATAATAATGCTATGGAGGGGCAGAACTGTTGGATGAGCTGACTGCTGTTTGTCCAGAAGTCATAGGGCAACTTCTCCAGATGCAAAGGCTCTTTCATAAAGGGGCCTGTTTAAATTTGAATTTCAGATCAGTGAAGATTTTTTTTTAAATGTAAGCATATCCCATGCAGACTTTGGAACATATTTAAATTGTTATTTGTTATATTTGTTATATTTTTATTTGCTAGATCTGGCAACCCTATTATAGAAAGGCTTTGGCTCCAGAATTGTTTAGAATTTCCTAGAACCCCAACCTGTGATTTGGTCTCCAGATTTGGCTGGAACCAGAGAGGTGTTTCTGGAAGGTCAGAGAGGCACTGTGGGACAAGATCCACACTGGGTCTCAGGACATGTGTTCTAGTGCTAACACCTCCTGGCTGGAAGGGCTGCCACCTCCCTTTGCCTGACTGTGGCACCACAGTTCCAGCAGCCACGTACCTTTTGTGACTGGACTTTGGAGCAGAAGGCTCTGAGGTCATTGTAGCATAAGTAGAGGTTGTTTCCAGGAACCAAAGTTTTGGACAGAGAAGTGGCCACAAAATAGGGAGATACCCTAGGACAATCTGTGGGAGCAAAGAGTATAGAGAGAATTTACATGTGAAAACTGAAACCAATTCATCTAGAGTCAATTTCTGTTTGGACCAGGAAGAAAATTGCTGTTCAAATTGGTTATTTCTATTGCCAGGTTTTATTGACAAAAACAAAACAAAACAAAACAAAAACACCCAAACCTCTTTGTTTTTTGAATTTGTTGCAGATTACAGAAGAAAAGGTATGTAGGGGAGGGGGTGGGGGTGGGGGGGGTGTCTGCCCCAGTTGGTGGCAGCCTGCAGTTTGGCAGGCCTTTGCTTTCAGAAGTGAGAAGAGGCCATGCTGAGCCAGAATGCCCCATTCCACCAAGAGCAATCTCTGGATGACTCTCTCATCTGGGCCTGCACCAGTGAGTTCTCCCCTCCTCCCAGAGGCTGAAAGCTGCTGGTCCACTTTTCAAAACTGGAGAAAGGAGCCAGATTAGGAAGGTGCCTTTCCCAAGGTCATAGCTGAGGGAAGGTGTAATCGCCAGGCAGAGCAGGGATAATCTTCTATAGCCGTGTCTAGAACCCGCATCCCCTGCTATCCCCCAGATCCAGTCTGGAAACCTTGACTGCTTAACCTGCCCTGGAAACATTTGGCCCTGCCTCGCCTGTCCTCGAGAGTTTGTAACCACCTCAAGGCCTGGAAGCCTGCTCCTCCTTTCTGTAGCTGTCACCTCCCAGCCCTCTCTCACCAGTGTTTGCAATCCTTCTTGGCTTCGCTTAGTCTGAAATGTGTAGTGATCATAACTTGTGGGGTCGTACAAGAAGCCAGCAGCCCTTCCGTAATTGCCACTGATGTGGAAATACAGGAGCAAATGAGTAGCAATTCATATGTCGCTGCATGACAGAACAAAAACCTCTACTGAGGAATTAAAGCCATAAATATCCTACAGGGCTCCTACCTGTGAGCGTGTTCCTGACATCTGGAATGGCAGCTCATTGGAGCCACTCTGTTGTCAGCGTGCGGCTGCAATGCTGGCTGCAATTAAGCTGTGAGAGCAGAAGGGACAGGAAGGGGAAGTGTTGATGGAGGGAAAACAGGAGGGGGTTTGCCAATGGGAGATGGTGACAAAAGGGCCCATTTTCCTCTGCAGTGACCACAGGGACTAAAAGTCATCTCAACACCCAGCCTTTGCATGGAGGTTCTCAGGAAGCTGCTTGTGACAAATGACTCCACCTTGGAAGAGGCATTAGCAGCTTTGTGACTGATCTCCTGTCTGTTTGATGGAATGTGACAACGCAGAGTTTGCATTCCTGGAGGGGAAAGTACTAGGGGCTTCAGCTTGCATTTGCCCAAAGGGCTGGGTTTGGGCTCGCTCCAATGGGCTGAGAGAAAGCACATCACGGCCCAGGAGGAGTGAAAAGTGCAGAAAGCTCAGAAGAAATCCAATTGCTGATCCTCAGAAGTGGGGGGAGGGGGAAGGTCTGCTAATGGGGCTCTCTTTGGGCAGATGTTTCTTATTTCTGGAGGTGGGAGGGGCGGAGTTGGCTGGGGATTGCCTCCTGAGCTAGCAGCAGCTGGTGCAATGTGATTCTCCCACCGTGGCAGGGATTCCCAGGCCTGGTGAGTGTTACTGGCACAGCAACGGCTGAGTGAGATTGAAAGCGGGTGGGGGAAGGACACAGGGCAGACAGAGGTGTCCAGTCCCTTCGTGATCGCCAACTGAAAGTGGGGCGGACGGACACAGGGTGTCCAGTCCTGCTGCTGTCGCCAACTGATAGCGGAGTGGACAGGCACAACTGCCCAGGCTCGAGGCAAGAGCCACCAAAAAGCCACAAAAGGCCAAAAAGAACAAAGGACAGAGCCTGATGAGAGGACAGGTCACGTCTGTGGGTTCTCACCCGCGCGCACAATTGCAGGAGACTTCAGGCTACAGGAGCAACAACAAACACGGGGTTTATTTTACAAACGGGGGAAACAGAGCTCACTGCATCCTCAAGTGGTGGCTACCTCACCCAGAACACATCGGTGATGGTAGCACTTTGTGAGGTGTTGGGTCAGACCAACAAACAGCTCTTTGAGACACCAGCCCAGGGCCTCTGGGGGTCCTTTCAGGCAACGTCAGAGACAGGATCAGAAGCCCAGTCTCTGCAGAGTCCTTCAGCTTCTCTTCCTCCTTGGAGGGCGGCTGCTGATGCTTCTTTTCTTCTTTCCTCCTCGGAGGCAAGGAACGGACTTCTTTCCTCTCTCTTCAGAGTTTGGAACTATTGTCTTTCTTCTCCTGGGGGCTGGTGTGTCGTTGTCTTCTCATGTTCTTCTCTTCAGGGGCCTCCTTCTCTCTGGAGCTGGCTTCCTCTCTTTTTTTTTTCTTTATCCCCCTTTTATTCCCTTCTTTCCCCCCCTCTATATTTCCCCCTTTATTTTTTCCCCCTCCGGTCCCTCTGTCTCTGGCTTATATCCTTGTTCAGGGTACCATCCACAAGTCTGATTGGACCATTTTTCAGTCCTGGAGCTGATTGGACCTACCCATCAGCTCCTATCACCTGATTGGTCCATTCAAAACAGCAGTTACTGGGCAGCAGCAACTGCCACAACTGAGCTGGAGCAGCAGGGTAAGAGGCACCACTGCTCCTGCCGGCTCCCACTGCTAAGGCAGCTTAGTTCCAGTAACAAGATGGAAACTTAGCTACACAGAAGAACTTGAGAAGGCTTTACAGGGCCCAGAACTGAGCCTTGACGGGATCCACTGCATCTTTCCTTGCTTTATCTCTTTCTCCCATTGCTCAGCCCACATGGACCTGTGGGAGGCTCTGCAAACAGACTAGCCCTGGGGAGCCATTATTCAGAGAGGAGCCTCCATCTCTT
This sequence comes from Scalopus aquaticus, assembly GCA_004024925.1. Lineage (NCBI taxonomy): Eukaryota > Metazoa > Chordata > Mammalia > Eulipotyphla > Talpidae > Scalopus > Scalopus aquaticus. The sequence goes on along the minus strand of PVIJ01002150.1, from coordinate 110,590 downwards.
GGGGAACGCTTTCTCAGGCCCTTTGGGTCTTCATTTTCCTATTTGCAAAATGGGACAAGAAATATCAATGGTGTTCCATCTTTGAGTACCAAAGGAATGAGTTAGGGTCTGAAATTTGAGCGTAGAAGATCTGTCTTCTTCCCCCAGGTTCACCCAGATGAAAGCTGAAGCAGCATAAGTCTTCCTGTTTCTAGGGAAATCCAGAAGAGAGAAAATGAGAAAGACAGAAAGGAGTCCTTCCCCCCAATAATTTAGGCACATAATTGAAAATAAGCTCCTTTTCTGTATAAACCAATTTTGAGATTTTAGGAAATGGAGATTAACAATAAGGCAGCAGGAGTCAAGATGCAGGTTATTCTATTTTACATCAAGGCAACAATGAGCAGGTGTTAGCTGCAGGTGTGTCCCCACGCCTGGTTGTCATGGAGCTCTGTCAGTCCTTGGGAACATAACGCGAGCACAGCACTGGCCAGCAGAGGCAAGAACCAGGGAGTCTAAGTGGACACTCGTTCTACAGGAAAGTCTGGCGTTCGCCTTAATAAACCAGGCCAGAGCCCTGGGCTCTGGCTCATTTGTGACCCCTACTAAGACCTTACTGTGAATTTGACAGTTTCCTTCACCTTAACAAACTCCACATATTGCTCTGAATTCCTGAACTTTTCAGCACCTTTAAGACACTGGTTGGTAAGGAAGGAAGAATGTGGGCTTAGAAAATAGTTTGACTCCAAATCCTGGCACCCCACCAATGAACTGTGATATTGTAAGCAAACTTTCCTTACCTGAAAGCAGGAATAATAATCCTTACCCAGCAGTGTCGGGGGAAGGGCGAGGGAGTCACTGCAGGCACTTGCTCAGCACATGCCAGGCGCTGAATTAATTATTTCCTGCGCTCCCTTGCCCTCAGCAGTAATGATCAGATGTCACTGCTTCTGCTAAAGGAGTGAGTGAAATAAATTAGCAACATAAGCTACTATTTTGTGTGTATTTTTAGGAAGGGAAGGTGGCTGGTTCTAGCCCCAGCACTTCCAGGTTGGAATCCAAGATAGTGGTATTCCTGAAAAAGCAGACAGAATATGTTTGACCTGCAAGGCACCCTAGGAATGGATGAGTATTTGTACAAATGGAAATTAAAAAGAAATTGAAAAATCTAGGTGTCATCTAAGCTAAGGTCTAGTCTTCAGAACATAAAAATCATATAAATCAGAAAATTATGTTTGGATCATTTAAAAATATTTTGAAGATTACCATTAAAGAGACTTTATTTAAAGAAACATATATCATATATTGCCATCTGTGTAAAATAAAGGGGAGAAAAAGCTTATATAGTGTAGACTATTTCTGGCACAACTTATAAAAATTGGTTATTGGGTGACACTAGGGAGAAGAGCTTGGTACTGTGGATCAGGATTAGAGGAAATTGTTTTGCTGGGTGCTCTTTGTAGCTTTTGAATAATTGAACTATGTGAATATATTGATTAGCTATTTAAAAAATAAATACAATTAAAACTTAAAATAGAGACTGTATCCAGAGAAAATCAAAGTGATTTCTGTTAATCTCAAAGAAGTTACTTGAGTATTTGTAAAAGCATGTCATGGGAAATGTACTTCAAAAATAAAATGTCAATTTGAGTTAATACCCAGAGAAAAATACCATGGTTTGTATTTGTTACTGTCTCACTGGTTTAACTCCCAGAAGTAGTGGTATTATCTGTGCTGATTTGTGTGTGGGGAGGGGGTTGGGGATACAGAGCTTCCCTAACTACAGCTCAGCCCCACTGCAGCTGAAGTTTGGGTCTAACTGGGATACAGATTGTGTCTCTTAGCCTGAGTGGGAGCCTTGACCTTGCAGTAACAACCCTGTGAAAGTCTGATGAGAGCCCCCAAGTTCATCATGAATTCCCCAAGGGCAGGCTTGAGGACAGCTGGCAGGCTTCTTCTGTAATAACTGCCCTCTCTGACCATTTGTCACCCACCTCTTCTATTCATGCCTTGCATCTTGCCCTTAATCCAGGACTGAGGAAAGCGCCTAAATGTGTTGGCATGGCATAGAGCTGTGGCTAAAGTGTTTAAAAACTTTATTGGAAGTTCAAACTAAATATCTGAAAATATTTTGGGAATCTTTAGACCTGGCATTAATTTCTTCTCTGCATTCTGCCTAAGAGCAACACCAATGAGATTTTATACATGAGAAAATTTTCTGAGTGTCTCATATAGTATGTGTGTGTGTGTGTGTACTCACGTGTGTGCAGTGAGTATTTGGGGTCATGTGTAGGGTGGAGATGCAGAATGAAAGGACTTTACCTCCTGATAATTACTACTAAAGGTTTTCTAGATACCGCTAAGGGTGGGAAGCACCTTTGGGAGAGGGGTTTCTATTCCCTATTTAGCTATATGTCTCCTACAATTTCCCCTATAAGATTCCCAGGCCCCTCATAGTGTCAGCTAGGTTGGAATAATAGTTTTAATATACACACTTGAGAAGCTTTCTACCCTTGCTCCCATGTTAATTGTTTCATTTAGTAGACAGAAGAAGCCTAAGAAATAGACTTATCTCCATTTTACAGATAAAGAAACTGGGGTTAGCCTGGTGTCTTGGTCAAGGCCATATAGAGTTCTCTTGATTCCTAACCAGATATGTTTCTTGTATATGAATAAATTGTCTAGGGTGTTTCATACTTATGCTTCAAGATCTGATTCAAAAGCCGGGAGGATATTGTAGGGAGGTTGATGACAATTCAATTGTATTTCTGGAAGAAAGTTTCCATTTGAACCTAGATCTAAGCCAAAGTCCAGACAAGTTCTCATTTCACCTAAACTTAATCCTGATAACTTACCTATTAGTGTTCATTGGTGCTTACTGAGCAGGAAGTTATTGGTAAATACCGTGTGTTTACTCAGTAATTACACACCCATGCAGATTACTCACTAATTATGCTCAGCAGGTGCAAAAGTCATTAGCACAACACATCCCCAGCACTGGGGTAAAGGAGACACACCATTCTGTATTAATTTGATAAATGCATATTATTTACCATATCTAGGGTTATTACACTACAGAACAATAACAACTAGTGGTTGAAGCCAGTTGCCATACCAACTCAAGGCCAGTGTGAGTGGTTCCTCCTATCTCCTTGTGTGAGCGTTGGGGTTAGCCAGACTGGAAGGGACACTTGGAGGTCTCAGGCTGACCCCAGTGTTTTCAGAGAAGCTTCAGTAGCTGAATTGTTGTTACCCGTGTGTGTGTGTGTGTGTGTGTGTGTGTGTGTGCGTGTGTGTGTGTGTGTGTGTGTGTTTGTACCCTAAGCCAATTTAAAATCCAAGGCCAGACTCCCCAATGCCCAGCATGTTCCTGAGCTTCTGTGTGCTCAGGGAATTAAAACTAATTTTAATATTAGCCCTAAGCAAAGCATAATTAGAAAGATAAATCTTCAGCAACTCTCTCCTACCCAGACTTCCCTGCGCCACCTCCCACCCTCATCCCACCTCTCTGCCATAATGCATTATGAAGCCAAATATAAATGGCTTTGAGATTATCTGTAGCAACATTAACCACATTTGTTCAGCTAATTGAAAGTGGTTCTGATATCAGACACTGGTGATGTGAAACCTGTGAGGGTGGGAGAGTCCCCACCTCTAGACACTAGGAGGAAGGTACACCTGGGTGTGACCCTCCTCAGGCTCAGTCCTTTGGTTAATAACAGTCCATCATCCCTTCCTGTAGTAGCCACATGCTGTGATGGCCGAGAACCTAGAAAGCAATGATGAGATATTTCTGGCACTATGTAATGCTTCCTTGGACTTAAGATGTCTATCTTCATCTCCAGAAATAACTGTTCATCTTTCACAGCTTTTTATTAATGCAGAGGGCTCTTTATGTTCCTCTCTGGGAGGTACAAGCAGGTAAGCAGGCAGATTCCTGTGTCTTCAGGAAGGAAGGTAGGAAACATCTGGAATGGTAGTCAGGCTGTGTAGACATGAAGATAGCTAGGTTCTCAATTACTGAGAAAAAAGGAGGTTTAGGATTCAGGGAGAACTCAGTATGTGAATTGTATAATTTAGAACTTGCTGCTTCTACTCTGCTGAAAATGGGCCAAGCTAATGATAACAGGACATCTTAATTCAGAAGATAAAACTCTTATTTCTCCTTATTTATCTTTTTTTTCAAGGAATCACTAAGTACCCAGCACAATTTTCCTTCTAATTCATGAGTCACAGTGATTTTGCTAAAGACTTGGGAATGCTTCCTCCTTTTAAAAGTACTAAGGTGTTTGCCAACAGCATCACCGTCAGGACCTGTTAAGGTGATACTGAATCTAGATACGAAGCCAGCAAGGTGGGAATGAAGCCAGCAGCTCCAATTCTGGGACTGCATCTTGAAACTGGGATCAGTGTCTTTCTCCCTGCGACTGGGCACCAAGGGACTAGGCCAACAATCATCAGTGACCCAGGTCCTCTGGTCCCCAGGCCTCTGCTTCCTCCAGCCCCATGGCCAGCTATTGTGGTTTTCTTGCAAACACCTCGTGAGTTACGAACCACATAGCAGAATTCTCAGCCTTCTGTTCCTCGCATATTTCCCACACCTTTTTTACCCTACAACTGTCATCTTTGGCTTTCTTTATAAATTTCTGCTCTTTATATTACAAGGTGTTAAAAACGGGGGAGGGGAGGTGGATCACAGCTCAACTGGTGATCTACAGAGTCAGCTTGTTCCCTTCTGCCTGCACCCACCCACCACCCACCACTTTCTAACCCAGTCCCAAGTTCAAGTTCTACACCTGGAGGGTAGCATCAGCCACTAACCAGCATCTTCTATAGTGCTTATCCCAAAACTTTTTTATAGATCTCCCAGTTAGCCCTAATTTTATGATCTGTGGTTAGCACTCCAAACAAACATGGTGCTTTGTTGCCACCCAGTAAGGCAGGCAGGCCCACCAAGACACTACAGCAGAGGGGGCAGCCCTTGCATTCCCTCCTGTCCCTGAGTTGTAGGTGATTCTCAGGTTTGCAAATAAACTGCATCATGCATTCCTCAGGCCTCTTTGCATGCTCTTTCTTCTGTTTGGGATCTCTCTCTCTCTCTCTCTCTCTCTCTCTCTCTCTCTCTCAATTTATTCCTGATCGGCTTAATCCCCTTTTTTTTGATGCTTTCCCCAGTGACCTCTGGGTTGACCTAATTCCTCCCTGTTGCCCCAGGCATAGAGAGAACAATCAGGGTGATAATTCTTCTCCTAACTGGGAGGCTTCTCTTTGAGATCTGGAGTCTGTTTCATTCATTTTAACATCCTTGAGCACAAGGATGATGCCAAGACACAAAGCAGACCCTGTGAGAGGCCAGAGCGGGCTGCACTCCCAATGGGAGCAAGATTTCAAAATACTGGGGAATCTGTGGGAAGGAGACTGGCATCACTGTGCATTTCCTTACTTCATTTAATTCTCAGAATAATTAAAGTAGGTATTTCCATTTCCTTTAATAGATGAGGAAGGGATCATTTCCAGAAGTTGATGGCTCAGTTAATAAGTGCACGTTCCCATCAGCAACACCGTTTCTCTGACTCTAAAGGGCTATATTGTCCCCCCCCTGTGCTGCCTCCTGGAGGACTTGAGCAGGAAAGTCAGGTTTCCCTCTTCACCAGGACCACCCCACTCTGAGATCTACCTTCTTCCCAGACATATGGGGAAACAACCTTCTTCTGTTACAGAGGTCCCTGGCCCTGCACGAGGGAGACAGTGCCCTTTCCCTTGTTGGCATGTGATGCCTTCTGGGGAAGGCCCTGCTTTCTGTCTTCCCACAGCTCCTGCAATTGGTCACATGGGGAAAGCCAGTGCAGTTCTGGAGCAGTGAGACTATGAATTCACTTTGAATGTGGGGAATTCACAATAGCTGCTTGAAAGCGGCCGACTTTCTCAAACACCCTCCGCCTGGGCAGACACCCCCCCACCTTGTTAAATGCCACTTATTGGGCTTTTTAGCCATATAAAGGTTTTATATGATCTATTATATGATGGTTTAATTGCTGCTGTTTATTTATTATGATTGCATTTGAATTGCCATGTAGAGCCCATAGGAACTTGGCAGAGGCCACACAAAGGCAAGGTAATAATATTATTTTCAGGGAGGCAGCAGGCCTGGGTTGCACAGTGAGAGCTTACAGAGCAAGAGAAGGAAAGGGACGGTCCTGCTGACCATGGGCTGCTGTGGAGGTGTGAGTCCGCATTGAATAGCTCACTCACCTTAGGTTTAGGCTAAGTGCTTTCAGAGGGAAGCAGCTGAGACTCTTTCAGAATGGCCTCTAGCACTTGGTAGTCTTGACTTATATAAAATATGCTGCACTCCAGACCCACTCTCAGTGCCTTTTCCAGCAATAATGATGGTTTTGTAGGCTCCATTTATGTGCCCTGTCAGCCAGCCTCAGCTATGATTAGTGGCCAAGGATGGAGTCAATAAAATGTCCCGCGTGGGCATCATTGCCCTCCAGTGGTCAGCTTGCACGCTGAGCTGCGTGGACACAATGGTTCACATACACTCAATGCTGTAAAAGGGCTTTGCCATCACCTTTTATTCACCGATGATTGACTGAGCTTTTAACATAGGCCAGTTCTGCCAAGCCTACCAACCCATCCTTCAGAACAGCCAATAGCAATGTCCTGGGGCCGGTGAATAGTGTGGTGTGGTCACTCCTCTGGACTCTGGAAGCATATTGTCATCAGCGAACAGTCTATATCAATGCTCTCAGGCGCTGAGCTCATGGTTGCGAGTTTGTTAGGCGAGGAATGCCGATGGCTGGCTCTTGGAGGAAGCCATTACTTATTTGCTCATTGGTTCAGTGGCGCTGGGTATCCCTCAGGTAGAGAGGACATCCGGGTCTTTCCTTGGTATCTGGCACTTGCGGTGGAAAAGATAAAGAAAAAAGTAGACGAGCCTCAGTGGGTTGACAGCATCTTCAGAGAGGCCAGGGAGGAGGGAGGAGAGCAGAGGTCAGTCCCAGCGGGCAGACAGCAACCCTCCTAGGGGTGCCAGGATCGGGGATCCAGGGCGATCTGCTCCGCGGAGGAATGGAGGAAGCAGGCTGTCTGCGTGCAGAGTGGCTGCGAGCCAGGCAGGCACGGGGAATCTTCAAGGGGATAAATACTAAGAGATTTCCATCCCTTTTGGGACCAGTGCCAGGGAAAGAGGCCAAAATTCCAGGGAACACAGCCAGGACAGGGTTATTATAATCCCTAGGAGAATTCATTTGCCAGCTACTAAAGCAAAAGCAAGCAGCACCCTGAAATGGAGACTAGCTATTTTGGAGCAATTAGCCATTGGTGCCTGCTGCTGTCTTTGGAGAAACTCCAGAAGTCAGCAGGGTAAGGAGGAGGGCAGGAAGCTGTGGTTTGCTGCAGGGAGATGACTCCATCCCTGGCATCTCTGCCCACCTCACATTTGCTGTGAATGCAACACTGGACCTGAAGATCCTAGGGGCTTCATGACCCAGCCAGGAGCCACTGCAGCCTCAGTCCCAGGACACTCCAAGTAGCATTAGCCCAGGCCAGATGCTCTGCTCACATCAGGCCCCCTAAGCCTGATATCCAAGGAGGCTTTAGGGCATTTGCCTTTGAGAGACAGTGATTCACCAGAAATTGTTTATAAAAACAGAAAGGCTAAAGAGACCTTTACTCCTCCTTTACTGTCAATCATGTGCTGTAAAAGTCTAGTTTCCAAGCATGGCTTTTAAGAAGCAACAGAAATTATACAACCTAATAGCAAGAAACCAAATAATCCAATTAAAAATGGGCAAGGGCCTGGACATTCTCTCAAAGAAGATATACAGATGGCCAACAGGTACATGAAAAGGTGCTCAGCATCACTAATTACCAGGGAAATGCAAATCAAAACCACGATGAGATACCTCCTCCCACCTGTTAGGGTGACTGTTAAAAAGACAAGGTCTGGTGTGGAGAAAAGGGGACCGTGAACACTGTTGTTGGGGCTGTGGCTTCAAAAGACCACTATGGGAAACAGTATGGAGGCGCCTCAGAAACTTAAAAAAAGAGCTACCCTATGATCTAGAATTCCAGTTCTGGGTGTTTATCTGAAGGGAATGAAAGAACTGTCTTGAAAAGATATCTGCACCCCCATGTTCACTGCAGTGTTCTTCATAGTTAAGAGGTGGGAAAAACTAGGTGTCCATCAATGGACGGGCAGTGAAAATGTGGTGCATGTATACAATGGAATAAAACTGATGCATAGAAAGAAAGAATGTCTTCCCATTGGTGACACACTGGATAGACATTGAGGGCATTATGTTAAGTGAAAGAAATCAGACAGGGAACGACAAATGCTATATGATATTACTTACATGTGCAATCTCAACAACAGAAATAATACACAAAACAAAAAAACAAACTCGGACTTAGAGACAGCGAAATCAGATTTGTGCTTACCAGCAATGGGGAGATGGGAGGGACAACTGGGAGAAGACAGTCAAACGTACAAGCTTCCAGTAAATCCCAGGAATGACACGTAACATGACTAAAGCCAGCACTGCTGTGTGGTATATTTGGAAGCTGTTAAAACAGTAGAGCCTGAAAGTTCTCACCGAAAGAAAATGAACATATTTTCCTTTTGTATCTATATGAAATGATGGGTATTAGCTAAACTTTTTGTGCTAATCATTTCACAATGTATGTTAGTGATTAGTCCATGTATCTGAAAAAGGATACAGTGTACTATATAAACTATAGCTCAATAAAACTGAAAGAAAGAAAAAAGGTAGAACTAGCAAAACCTGGAGATATTGGGGGCGAAGGCAGGGATGAGGGTAAATTTGCACTTAAAATGATTAAACTGCTTATCAATAAAGGAATGAGTCGGTGCCTTTTTCTCTTGACACTGCCTATTCTGAAATTTTCTAGATACTGGTCTTTTGTGTGTTGGGGTTTCTTTCTGGCGTCCTTAGGTGTGAAGCTCCTAGGAACAGGTCTGGCTCATTTGCCTTGGTTTGGGACCCTCTTCAGTCCTGGGGTGCACCTCGTATCCACTTCCCTGCCTGTCTCCCAGACCTCCCTGTGGACTGTGATCACTTTCTGGAAATCAATCCATTGGCATAGAAAGAGGTTAGGTGCCATGTGAATTGAATAAAATAACAACAAACTCCCAACTTTATGAAGCAACAGAGGTGATGTATGTTTTCTTTAGCCTGTACCACTGCATTGAACACAGGAAGAACTAATTAGGAGGCATCTGTTCCAGCTGCCTGGCTAGACGAACGCTGGGGAGAGGAGAGGTGAGATGAAGAGGGTATGCAGAGCTGCCGTGAGAACAATGTCAAGTTAAAGCAGAACTTCCCAGCAACTCTTTAAGCAAAAGATCTCCTTTGTGCATTGAGACATAACTTTCCAGCTCTCCCTTGTATGCACTGACAAGTCACTGCCACCAAGTGCCCAGAACAGAGCTACTGGCTGCTGTCGTGACGCCTTTGCTCCGATTTAAGAAGTGATACAAGTCACACTGTGCTTTTCCGGACATTTTGTGATAGGGTCATTGGAGTAGGTTAACCTTTTTCTGGCCTGAAGTTGAACTGCCTTTGGAGGATTCACCTCTCCATGGAAATCTGTGGGACCACAGGGAGGCAACAGAGAAGAAAGACCACAATCTCAAGAGGTAGTTCCAGCAAATTCTGAGCTGATACCGAAGTAGACTGAGAGAGCAGAGATAACAGACTATCCTAGAGGAGTTTTTCATGGCTAATCCACAAAGGGCTTCCCTATAGGAATCCCCTCGCCAACATGAGAGGAGTAACAAGGTTCCCTGGGATTCTGTCCTCCACTGCAGGGGGCAGGCTGGAGCTAGTGATACCTGCCCCCAACACAGCTCAGTGTAGGTGCTGGATGTTTCTGGGGGCTGTCCAGCCTCTCTGAGATTGGATGAAGAGAGAGGGGTGGGAGGAGAGAGAAAATGACTCTTCATTGTGACTTTCAAGTGCGCTAACTGACCCCCCAGGAAGCAGTAGCTGTGCAGATGACCCCATCTCCTAGTCGTAGGTGTGTGTGTGTTTCTTTACCCTCCCAATCCTGTAAAGGAGACGGTATTTCTGAAGCACCCACGTTTGGGAAGACAATCTTGGGACCTGGCAGTTTGAGATGAACTTGTCTTTTCAAGGCCTGGCGCAGGCGAGGTCCCTGCCCGTGACACTGGTTGTTCTCTGAAACCTCTTGCCTTAGTTAGGGCCAGGTCATTCCCTCCCTGTACCTGGGCAGTCCCACCTGCGCAGGCGTGGTGCGCTTCCCTGTGCATGAGCCTCACCTCTGCTGGAGTCTGGTCTCCTGGGTACAGTGGCCTGCCTTGCCATCACTTGCCACCACATGTAACCTAGTGCAGGGCTTTGGGGTGGTGGTGGTGGTCACGGGCTAGTGGCACTGGAACAGAAGCACTGGAACAAGTAATTTCTTGTTTTTTCTCTTCTGCCCATCTGCTCCTCTCTCCTCACAATCCCTGGCGCATGTATGTTAGTCCAACAGAAGATGATAAAGAGCTCCCCATAGGACGTGCAGCAAGGAAAGTGCAATCCTACTTCTTTGCTCGAAAGTTGGAAGTTTCTTGTACATAGTGATCATCAAGTCACCCTGTGTTTATGGTCCTATCAGCTGGGTGACTGGAAGAGTGTTTATCTCCTCCCTGGGTCACTGCCAATTCACCTGTGTGGTCCATTCTTTGCCAGAGTCATAATCCAAAGATTGCTGTGTGCTCAGGTCATGCCTCAGATAGTGCATTACCTCGGCGTGCCGGGGAGGCACAGCTGCCAGAGCCCCCAGTGAACCTCGGATGGGGTACAGGCTGTGCAGGGAAGGGGCTGCAACAGCCCCAAGCCAGAGAGGGGGCGGGACCTGGAGCCACAGGCACCCCATCCCAGTGGCCGGCTCTGCCTCCACTCGCCAGCAGGGGGCTCTGCTAATGAGAGAGGACCCGTTGGCAGGCATGGTGGAGCTTCAGCTCTCAGGACAGGCGCTGACAGCAGGCAGGACTGGAGCCAGAGGGTAAAAAGGACTTTGAGAATTCAGAGAGGAGACTGGCATGCCACAAAGAGGCCTGTGAGGCTGACAGGAAGTTGGTAGCCAACACAGGCACAATCTGGCGGCCTCAGCGGGGAGGTGGGGTGTCTGGCTTGCCCGGTGTGTGGCTGCACCATATGAACATCTTGATTTGCTGCTAATTGAGCAGCCTGACATGAGCAGAATCACGTGGGCCAGATGCAACTGCGACAGGAGACTCTGGTTCCCAGTGCTCACTGGGGAGTTGGGGGAACCAACTGCCATGGGCTGCTGAGAGAGCTGGCGGTGCCAGGGCTGGGGGCGCCCGGGCCTCTGAGCCCCCGGGATCCAGGGGGCTTGGCACAGTCCCCAGGAAGGCCTGGCTTCGGAGCTCCTCTTGCCTCACCAGCCCTCCAGCTGGCAGCACTGGGATCTTTGCGTCACAACAGTGGGCTAATGGCAACCCCAGCAGCCCCCATGTGTGCTCAGTACTAAAGCTGCCTGTGTTGTCGTGTTCCACAACTTCATCTGGCTGGTGCTGGTGGCTGCACTTAGGGCTGAGGAAACTGGGGGCTCAGGAAGGTTAGGAACAGCAACCATGTCATATGACTGAGATATGACTCCGGAGGCACTTGGCTCTAGACTCTATGATAGACAGCCTCAAAGGGCATAATCTGGAAAAATGAAAGGGATTTGTCCCTCTGTGATTTAGCATCATTTCCTGCAGATTCATCCAATGTTGCCCCCTCTGGCCCTGTTTTCTTCTTTTTTAAAGCTGAGTGCTATTCCATTAGCAGTATCTGTAACATTTTCCTTATCCATTCATCCGTCGATGCATTTATCAGCCCACGAACATTTAGGTGGTTTGCACATCTTGTCCATTGCAAATAACACTGTCGTGAACATGGAGTGCAGCTATCTCCTTAGGATTCTGATTTCAATTGTTTTGGCTAAGTGTCCAGAGTGAGATTGCTGAATTATGATAGTTTGGTGATTCTACTTAAAGGAGGTGTCTAAAACAGATTCATAGAAGCAAAGAGTAGAATGGAGGTTGTCAGGGGCTGGGGTAAAGGCAATGGGTATAACATTCAGTTACACAAGGTGAATATGAGCCAGGGAGCTGATATAACCCTGTGCCTACAAACAGCCATGCTCTGTGGTACACTTAAGCATCTATTAAGTCAGTCCATGCCATGTGTTCCACAAAATAAAATTGTATCTTAAATAAAGGAAAGAGGGAAGGAACCTGGGATGTCCTCCTTAGTCATATTACTCATGAATTTCGTTAAAACATTTGATCCTAAATATAAGTAAGGAAGATTTGGGGCATTGGCGTAATAATTATCTTGTCCTCACTGGATACTTTACAGAATAAGCTGTCTAAGCAGTGTTTTTCCACCTATCATCATACATTGTCTTCATAACTAAACTCACAACAGGGATATTTTCTGCATCTTTTCAGATATGGGTAAAGTGACCCAGGCAATAGGGAGGCTCCCCTGGTGACATGGCCATTGCCTGTCACCCCACCACTAACCACTTGGTGCCACTGGGAGAAGCAGCATCAGCACAGAGCACTGATTTCCATCTCACTGTGGGCCTCGGTGCAGTCTAGCCCCTTGCTGCCCAGCTTTGCTTTGGCAAGTGTTAACGAGCCTGTTCCAACCACTGTGCTCATTTTCGTGGTGTCATCCTTCAAATCCATTTGTTCCATTATGTGATTAATCCAGTGGATTAGGCCAGTGCGAGGAGACTTTGATGTTGCAGGAGGAGTGTTTAAGTATCTCTCTCTCCCTCTTTCTTTTCATCTCAGGGCTTCTCCCTCCTGAGATGCATACTGCAGGGATGGCAGGGCACACACAGGCGAGCAGGTGCCCGTGTGCCAGGGTACGTGTCCCTGCAGATGAGAAAGGCGGCAGAAGTGAAGGGGAAGTTCTGCAGGCTCACGTTTTTCTACTGAAAGTAAAAAAATCAATCCATGACCTTAAAGAAGTTTATGAATTCCTAGCTTAGGAATCAATGCACATTGATTTTTGTGCCTCTGCATGGGCTGTGCATGTACGCTATCAAATGATGAAAGCTGTATTTTGTTGGGCTTGGAATGGGAATAAGCAGATGCCATTTCTACCAGATTGCCAAGAGTAAAAAAGGAGAAAAAGCTCATTCTGTGGTGGTCTCAGTCCAGAGCCTGGGGCCTCTGGCTGTAACTGCTGTGTTCTCTGGCACTGCCTGTGCTCGGGGGAGTGGGAGGTGGGTCAACCTCATGGATTCCTGAGCTCAACATCCCAGCCCTTTTCCTCACACCCCTTCTTCTGCCATCTCAAGCCTTTTTTATACATAATTTCCCTTTTCTGAGATGGTTTTCTCAGCTTAGATTTACAAGTGAAGGATTGCGAAGAAAAAGAAAGATGGGGAGCAGGGCAGAGAGGCACGCTGCAGACTGTATAATGCAAAGGAGCCTAAATAATTTACTTTTGAACAATGCTTTCCTTTAAAGTTTTGATGGGTTTCATACATTAGCTCATTTGATCACCAAAACACCCCTAGGAATTGGTGAGAGTATGTGTCATTTTCTTCATTTTACAAATAAGAAAGCTCATGACTTGGTTAAGATTATATCGCTGGCTTCCAACAACTAGCATATACACCCAGGTCTGCGCATCGCCCCCAGTCTCCTACTGGGGGGACTGATCCAGTGTCCAGAAGAGAGAGAAGCTCTATTGCCATGGGACCTATTAGCTAAAGGAGAAGCATGATCTTTACACATAGGAACAATATGTAGATGTGAATGAATCATGCAAAGAAGGTGATGCACTTGGGTCAGTGTAGAAGAATAAGCACAAATATTTGGGAGACATTGAATTGGAAGAACCTAGGCAAGAGAAAGAGACAAGCTATAGGTGTGACTTGGGTCCTGTTGGGCCTAGCAGTCGGGACACTAGCTTTAGAATTGCCATCCCTGTGGCACAGGGTTTAAGTCTCAGCTCTTATCACCCCTAGGACCTGAGTTCGATCCCCGGCCAGGGAGATAACCCACATGGTGCAGCAGACCTCTCTTGTCTCCCTTGCTGCTCCCCTTAGCAGTGTATTTCAGTAAATCTGCCTGTTCTGCTCCCCAATCTGTCTCTGGTGAATCCTTTTAATCACGCACCTCTGGCTTACACCCCAGTTTGTCTATGCATAAATAAATAAATCTTGAAAAGAAAAAGAATTGCCATCCCTGAGCAGGCAGCTCAGCTGCTGGGGACACTGCCTTCATGGGTGAGGTCTCTGGAGCTCAACTGTCTCCAGCTTTCCCCACCCTGTCCCCACATTCTTGTTCCGGCTGTAATTTCTAGCCCAGTTGGTGCTGTTGGCAATGGCCTGGTCTGGGAACCCAGAGCCCTTCTCCCTTTAATTAGTAATCAAGTCTTTCTTTTTCACTTCTTACAATTTTCTTGGATCCCTTCTTTTATTCCTCCTGTCTCTCTCCTAGTTATTTCTCCTATTACTCTCAGGATCCCATAATATCTTATGTAAATTATTAGTGTCCTTGATTCAGATAGGGATATTTATTGGATTGAAAAAAAAAAACCAAAACCTATTGTGGTGGAGTAAACCATGGTCACTATTAGCACTGACTCCTCCCCTTTTCCTCACACTTTGCTTCCTCTCTAAACAGAGGTCACAGCACTGGCCAGCCCCGTGAGCATCCTGACAAAATGAGAATAGGTGGTCTGAACTCCTGTGGCACTCCCCAAACCTTGGCACAATCTGTGGGATCTCTAGAAACCTCATCACATAGGGAGCTTGATAGAGAAGTCAAGGTGAGTTATCAGAAGATATAGTTCTTATACACCTACATTTGTGGACTGTGATTCACAGATATGTTCCATGTATTGCCAATAAGTCTGAGAGACTTTCAAATATCACGGTAAGACAAAACAATGTTTCAGGTAGCTCTATACCCCCCTATCCTCTCACATGTTTGAGTGATCTAGCTGAATCCTGCATCTGACCAGTTCATTCCCCAGTCTAAACCTCTGGGGGCTTAACCCTGCCTGCAGGGTCTCTGTGATCCTGTCTCCTTCCCTCACCTCTCAGCTTCCTTCCTCACCACCCGTTGTGTTAAGAGCTTGTGATCTTCGTGCTTCCCTAGCTTTGTCAGACCAATCACCTTGACTCATGCCACATTCCCTCATCACCTGGATAATTTCCACCCAAGGCTAAAACTATTCTCCTCGGGTATCACTTCTTCTAGAAACTCTCCTCTCACTCCACAGCTCCTTCTCAGAGCATTATCCTTCATCCCCCATTGTGGTGCCAGCAGCTGCCAGCCACACAGGCAGATTCAGCACAAAATCAGCCCTAGGCCCCCAGTCAGAAGCCAGAAGCCAGGCTTCTTCTGGCACCAGTCAGAGGGGTGCAGTTTCTGAGTTCCTGCCCAGCCACCTTTCTTTCTCCCTTTCTCTGTGCGTGGATCTGTGTTGTGGACAGTGTGTGCTATGTCTTGTGCACACCTACACACGTACATAGATATGCAGACCTGGATGAGGGGTCATGAAGAGAGGACACGTTTCTTCTTTCTTGCAGATCTGCATTTATTTGATCTGGAGGAAGCCTGACAGGGAGAGGCTCAAACCCAATCTGCAAAGCTGACTCTTAATCAGAACAGCCTGTTCTAGAAGCTGATTTATAAATGTAGGGTGGGAAGTCCCTTAATGGTCCCTGGGAATACTCACAGAGAACACGCCTGCTCCGTGGTCAGTAGCTGTGATCTTTGGGCTTGGTGGGAGGGGCATCGACAGGAGAGAGAACAGAAATGGCGAGGCTGGTGGCTGGGGCAGGACACAGGTGCACGGTGAGGGGAGGGCACATCCCAAAAGATGTCAGGGCTTCTTGCTTCATTTTGTGGAAAAAAAAATTGACTCAGAAATATAGTGAAGAGGAGAATAAACAGCCTGGAGCCTGAGTGAGCCAATTCCTCACAGACCAGTCATTCTAATCACCATGGGGAAGGCAGCTGGGCGAATTATCAGGGTTAATCTCTCCAGTCAGCAGCCAGAGGCAGTCCCATGGGGTGGATAACTCTGCTTGGGGGCATTCCTTTTCATATGTTCCTTTCGTTCTGGGGAGGGGGATCACAGGAAAGTGGGAGAGAGAAGCTAAAAGGCACATTTATTGAGCTAGATGAGAGAATCTCAACCTGGGTGCTATTTGCTGTTTGGACTGATAATTCTTTGTTGCAGAAGGCGATTGAGCAATGTCCCTTGTCTTTACTCACTAGAGACCTGCATCCTCCCCTTGCCAGTGGTGACAGCGAAAATTGTCTCTATACATTGCCAAATGTCCCCTGGGGGACAATATCACCCTTGGTTGGGAAGCCCTGAAGCGAGCTCTGTGCTGGATGCTTCACACATACTATCTCATGTAATCCCCCCAAAGACTTTTCTCCCTCTATTCGACAGACAAGAAAACAGGCTGGGACTACACCCTAGAACTATCCGATAATAAGACCTTGGGTCTCTTTCTTTCACCTGAGTGTGTTCCACATTCCCTGACTGAGGGACAGTCAATGAATTTGGCAAAACTCTGGAGAAGTCTGATGGTGACGCCCTTCTGTGGCACAGGTTGACCTCACAGGTGACTTACAAACATCAAAAGTCCTCCTTTCTTTCTCTCTTCTTCTCAGCTTTAACCATACAACAAATTCCATGTTTAGAGAGTTCATCTATAGATAGCTTAAGTGAAATCTTAGTCCTGGTAGGGTGAGGGGAGGAAGTAGTAGAGGAAGAACACAGAAGAAGTGATATGTTAAGACGATTCATAGCTCAGTATGAATAAATCCACCAGACCCGAATTCATTGGAAGTACCTTTTCTACCAGCTCCCATTTCAATCAGAGTGGGACTGAAGTAGAAGACTTTGTAGGCAAAAGCAAGGAAAAGGTCTTCCTCCTCATGGTAGAATGTCAAGGGAAGAACTTGCATGCCTATTGGCTAGGTTTCCAGATGAGTTTGCTGTTTTAATACCTACAGCAATACAGTTATTATGATAAAATTAGCACTGTTAGTGGTATTTTGTGCAGTTCATTCTCAATAGAGGAAAATCCTCATATGAATTGAAATACTTCTAAAGGTTAATCGTTGATCTTTATTGCTGTTTTCCAATTTAAGACTATTCTGAATTGAAAATTTATCTATTCTTAGTAAAAACTTTCAATACTTCCTAAGCAGGTTTCCCTGTGTTAATTTCTCCTATCAATTTATCCATCCTCTACCCTCTCCAGTTGAAATTAATATTACCCTTTTGTAAATCTGTCTATGTCTCTCTCAGTGCTCCAAAGATTCCCTCTCAATTCCAGGTGAACATTTAAATTCCTTGGCTTGACTCACCAGAGTTTTCTTAATATGAATGAGACCTATTCTTTGTCATTCCCACACTAAGATTTCAACCTCACAGAACTAGTGGACAGTCTCCAAATAATCATCTTATTTCCTTTATCAAACTGCATCTGCTGTTCACTTTGCTGGGAATATCTTTCAAATTATTCTTTCTATTGCCTAGCTTTTTCCTGTCCTTACTGACTTAATTCAAGGATCTCTTCTTTTAGAAATCTTTATTAGCTCCCACTTCTGTTTCAGGGCAGTCCCGATATAAATGGGGTACCTGTCTGTGGGTTCTCACCTGTGCGCTTAAAGGGACTTATAAGACTCAATTGCAGGCACACACAATAAAATTAATAAAAGGGTTTATTTACAAAAAGGGAAGGGAAAAAGACAAAGAATAAATTGGTGAATGTGTCCTACCAGTTCGGCTGAGCTGAAATCTTAATGGCACACTCGAAAAAAACTGGAAATCCACAACCACGAGCAATTGCCCCCCCCCCTCAACTCCAAGCTCACAGGTCTGGTTTTTAAACCCCAAAACCATTTCTTAACTCCACCCTCAGTCCTCAGCATCCTTCCTTTGGTGATGATGGCATTCTGGGATTCGTAATCCTAGTGTAACCTGGCTGAGTCCAACAACCGGTGGAGGTCGTGCCCCCTGCAGGGGGTTTGCTGATGAGAATGAATAGCCCCAGGGAAAATGCTAAGTTTGAACTTTGGGGTGGAGAGTCTGATGAGAAATAAAAGGGACTGAAGGAGAATTGTCATGATGTAGGAATAGAGGAATCAGAGGCAGAAAATGTCGCCAAGATTGAGAATTTGGAAATCAGACGCCAGAAGTTTTTGAGCCACTGGGATATAGAGTTTTGGATTGAGCGTTTTTTGGAATCTTTAGTGACTTTGGGACCAGCGACTTTGGAAGCTTTGCAAGTAACCAAGCGACGGAAACTGCTCCCAGTTTTGTCTTTACTGCAGCCGAAGGAAGAAGGCAGAGGCCCAAAGTGGGCCCCTTCCTAAAATGTGCGAGTGCAGTCTGAAGGGCCATCTGGCCCCTGTAGTTGCTGTTTGCAGTGTTGTTGGCCTGGTGCTGCGCTGGGACACCATGGCAGTTCCGGGAGCATCTCCAGTTGTGTTCTGTGTCGTCCTCGTGAGTTGGAACCTGGCCTACCGTCTGGCTGTTGTGCATCTGCAGAAGAAGGAAGACGCCATTTTGGAAATGTGGCCTGTTGTTTGGAAGAGGAGCTCCATGTTAGCAGTGGCGGGAAGACGCCACCTTTGTTACTTTTCTGGGACTTAAAGGACTGGACATTGCTTTAAGTAAGGTAAACAGCCATATGTTGACTTCAGTAATTCTTTGCTTTTCCCTGTTTATTAAATAAATCCCAATGTTGTTGTTGTCCCCTAAACCTGAGTAGTCTTGTAAATGTGTGTGTGGGTGCAGAACCAAGATAGTGACCGGTAAGCAACTGGGGCACTGCCTTTGCCTAAATTTAAAAGGCCTCATTTTCCCTGTATTGCTAGGTGTCTTGGATCTCTCTGGCTTGAGGTGGGGGTGGGGTCCTGGGACACTCCCCTTTCCTGAGGACCACCCTCTTACACTTCCATTAACATCTTTATTAGCTACACCTTCTATTGTATCCCATGCAGGCTACAATGATACCCTGTGTTCTACCACATGAAAGTTACTTATTTCTCAGTCTTCTTTAATAGCCCATGAGCATCTCAAGGGCAGGGAATCTATCTTAGTCATCATTTTATCCTCAGTGACTAGCACAATGCCTGACATAGAGGAGATGGAAGAAATTCTCAATAAATGTTTGTAAGATGGCTGACTGGCTATACCCATTAATCATTGGTGATTCCGCCCAATCATTTACTTTCTCCTTTTGACACTCTGACTCAGATAATATTCAAACCTTAACATCTATCAGACACCCTCTCAACCAGGGCTTCAGATGCTAGTAAATCATTTTTGAAGGGATCAGTTATTTTTTGATATTCCTCTCTGGAGTCTTGAGTGATTGAGCCCTCAATATTCAATCTCTTCCACCACTTAAAGGCTCAAAAGTCATAGGGAGTGGAGTTGGAAACACAGTCAATGGCAGGATTAAAACCAAGGGAGTTCCTTTCACCTTTGGTGGATTTGAAGTTTCCTTCTGATAATGCTCATTGTTCATCATTCATGATGCATGTGTTCAGAATATTTATGATTCATTGTTACTCAATCTGAATCACCCGTGCTCGTCACAGTGAGCCT
This sequence comes from Scalopus aquaticus, assembly GCA_004024925.1. NCBI lineage: Eukaryota > Metazoa > Chordata > Mammalia > Eulipotyphla > Talpidae > Scalopus > Scalopus aquaticus. The sequence goes on along the minus strand of PVIJ01002150.1, from coordinate 90,956 downwards.
CTTGCTTCCTCACCAACACCAAGATGATTCTTCATAGATACTTTATAACTCTGCATCCACTACCCAACAGAAGTTGGCAATATGTTCTCCTGCGTGAAGGCAGGAAAGAAAAAGAAACCTGCTGAGGTTGCCTTATCCCGATGGGTCCTGGGAAGATTTCAAGCTGGGCTGAGCGGAGCATGGTACATGGAAACTCTTTATTTATTAATTTATATAGCTTGCCCACCCACCTTTCTTCACAGCTGCAAATGCCTTTTGATAACAACTGTGGATTATGAGAGGTGTTAGAAATGTGTGAAGAACAGAAGGTTTGGAGTTCTGTTCAGCTGTTAATAACTTGTGAGCAGTGTCAGTAATGCACCCGTGTTAGCTCGAGCTCAGCTGGAGAAGCAGCACTGGAGCCTTATCCCCCAGGCTGAGCTTTCACTGAGGGTTATCGGGAGTGCTGCCAGCCCCCGAGGGGAAACAGCCTGTGATAGGGTCCCCAGAGAAATCAAGTACCTGACGTTATCTGAGGAGGAATTTTTCTTCTTTCTTGCTACAGCAGATTTGTTTGTCAGTCCAATGTGATATCAACTTCACAGTCCAAATGGTCAGAGTGTGAAGGGAATTAATGAAAACTTTGAAAGTGCATGAAGCTAATACACAAACCATGGGTAATGGTTAATTTTATAAGAATGTAACCTAATTTAGTATCTCCTTGCCACTTGACCACAGGGAAAGAAGGGCATGTTTGTAAAGTTGAGGAAGGTGAGGTGAAGTTGTCCTTGAAGAGGAACAAAAATGGTGTGTCTGCACTGCAGAGGAGGAAGATACATGTTCAGAGAGATAGATAAGAGAATTGCTAAGGGGAGTGTGGGGTTCTTTAGCATGTCCCAGATGTCAGCCTACATTCGACAAGGCAACTATAACAAAGAACATATTCAAGCCTGCCCAGAGCAGACTATCCAAGAGATGGGTGGCAGATGACAAGGACAGCGGCCTGTGCTGGGCAGTGATAGCCCCAGATGGCTGCAGCAATTGGAAAATAAAAAGCTGGGGGCATCATATGATTCCACAGAGAGAAAGCAGGAGGAGGTCCCAAACTACTGAGGCTGGTAGTGGAGAGCTGACAGCAGATTAAGTCTGGTTTTGAGAAATAACGTATGTGATATTCATTAGGTTCTAGAAGAGACCACTATTCTTAGAGACTAGGAACCTCATAGAAACGTGTATAAAAATAAGTAGATTGTTGTTTTGATTGAATTCCACGCCATCACAGACATTGTACATAGTGCTCCCCTCAAATAATACAATTTCTGTCCTCAAAGAACTTGCATCCTGAGAAACTTGGGAAGTCCATATTTTCATAGGAATTTAGAGTTAATTGCTAGTCCTAGCATGTCTTACTAAGAAAGAAGAAGAGAGGGGGTAAGTTGAGGGCAAATAGATTTTTAGGCCATTTTGCTTTTACACTGAAGCCACATTCAAGCCTGAGTCCTGATGCATATAAAGGGGTTGTCTTAGCTTCTGTGCCCCACTGACATGTGGAAGGGGGTGCAATGTGTTGAGAACACTGGTTCAGGAACAGAAGCAACCCGGGGTGTCAGGCAGGTCCCCCTTCTCTGGAAGTCATGTCACCTTGGCAAAATCCCTTGGCTCCATTGTCTTGCATTGGGTCCGTCTAGATGGTACAGACCCCATGGTGATGTGGACGATTAAAAATGTAATGAACCTGTATCTTAACAGAGGAGGCTAGCCACAAAGGAAAAACAATTTTTCTGGGGTCAAGTAATGAGAAGTGCTGTGAAATAGAAGCATCACAAGGGGAGAGGAGGTTGTGCAGGGGTTGGCAGTCATTTTAGGTGGTATGGTGAGATGGCATTTGTGCAGAGACTGGGTGGGGCGAGGTGAGAAGGTAAACTGATACACATAGAGCACCCGCTATGTTTCAGACCCCAAATTCAATGTCTCAGTACTGCTTGTTACTCTCTTATCCAGAAACAGACTCAGAACAAAGTCTCTGCTCATGAACACAGAGGTTGGTGGTAGAGATATTAATTCCCTTTATTGTGACTGAGTTTCTCCATCTTCAAGGCTCTCGAATGACAAAGAGTATATAATTGCCTACCTTGGAAGGTCTTTTACTATTGAAACTACCCTTGAAAAATGGATCAAGCAGAGGTAAAGAATGAAATAAAAGAAACAAGGGGATTCACAGGATAGATAAAAAGGAGAAAGGAGCATGCAGGAGTGTGTGTGTGTGTGTGTGTGTGTGTGTGTGTGTATGTATGAGAGAGAGAGAGAGAGAAAGAGAGAGAGAGAGAGAGAGAGAGAGAGAGAGAGAGAGAGAGAGAGAGAGACTGGTGGAGGAGAGAGAGTAACAGAAATGAGAGAATAGGTGTAGAAATGAAGAGATGCTTTAACAATTTTTAATAAGGGATATATTTTGAGTTAATGGGTTTCAGTGGATTCTCAGTGGGTTTCTGAGTCCCAAGTTTCTCACAGTGCATTAGTCGGAATGTATAAGGAATTGGCTCCTGGAAAGATATGGTCATTTGTTCTCAGTTCTGCATGCCCCCCACCTTTCCACTGCTCTGATGTCAACTTTTGACATTTTCCATCGGGCAATTTATACACTATCACCTGCCAGCCTTCCCATAGTACTGTGTTTGTTTGATCCCATACAAACCCCCCTCTCTGAGCTGTTGATGAAATAATAAATCTGGGGACCTTTGAAGATAGCACACTGTAGGAGAGCACAATTGAAAATCTTTTCTTGATACTTAAGCATTTGGCATGTTGAGTCCCCAGTGCTGATGGGGTCTACATTGTACATTTCCTTTTAGACATATTTAGACATTTAGACAAATCCATCAAGCAGTAGTCCTAAAGCCTGTAATTTTTCAGGCAATATGGACTATACCATATTGGTCATGGAAGATTCTTATAAAGCAGCATGATCATAGCTGAGCTATCTATTTATTTGATTTAAATTGCTTTAAGCACTTTTGAGTTCCTCATGTGATAACAGGAACCTCATGTGAGTAAACCTAAAGATGTGGCTTCACACCTCAAAAAATCTAATGTCCCAAATAATAAGCCTGTTTAGGATATTAATATTTCTAAATCTCTTTTTGGGTATATCAAAGCATTGTGTGAAAAACTTCCAGGATCCCTTTGACTGCTGATTACAATTTAGGCTCTTTACCTTGGAATTCAAGGTCTTTTTAGCAACCTTTGAGACTGATTCCCACTTCTCCCCTATAAAATCTGTCTGCTCTGACTCACCTCCTTACTCATAGATGCCGAGTCTAGCTAAACAGTCCCTGCTCATCGTACCTAGCTACTGTTGAGAACTTACTTCAAACTCTACTTATTTTCTCATCATTCTTTCTTAATTGACTTTTTTTAGAGAAGTTTCAGGTTCACAGAAAAATTGAGCAGAAAGTACCAGAGTTTCCCCACACCCCATGTTCCCACACAGCCACATCCCCCCACACACACATATTCTACTGACATCCTGTACCACAGGAGTACATTTGTTATAACTGCTGAACCCACACTGATACTTCATCATCACCCAGAGTCGATAGTTTACAGTAGGCTTCAGTCTTGATGTTGTGCATTCTGTGGGATTTGACACATACAGGATGCCATGTATTCCTCATGATAGGGCCCTACAGAATAGTTTCACTGCCCTAACAATCTCCTGCACTCTGCTAATTCATCCTTCCCCTCCCCCATCCCCTGCTGATCTTTTTAATGTCTCCATAATTTTGCCTTTTCCAGAGTGTTATAAAGTTGGAATCATCCAGTATGTAGTCTTTTTAGATTGACTTCTTTCACTTAGTAGCATGCATTTAAAGTGGCTCTGTGTCCTTTTATGACTTGACGGGTCATTTCTTTTTAGTGCTGAATCATAATCTTCTATCAGGAAATACCAGACAGTAATGCTCTTTAAAAAGAAAAAACAACTCATTTTTTAGCTTTCTGTTTTATTGAGGTCCAGTGGGGGTGGACCTGGAGACAATTTCTGACTCCAGGATGCCAGTCGACACAACCCACATCCTGCCTCTTATCTCTGTGCCATTGCTCTGTGATCTCTTCACTTCATCGCCTTAGTTTCTCTTTACTTTTAATCATAATATGGCTCCATCGAAAAGGGCCTACATGTCACCCATCCACACCCTTATTTTACAGATGAGAAAACTGAAATTTTAAAATGGGTATAACTTTATCTGTGGTCACAGAGGTCAAGGCACTGGCAGGGCTGACATTAGCAGTCCAAACCCCTCACTTTGCCAGCCCTGTTTATAGAACTCAGGGGCTGGGGCACCTCTGTAGTCCCATGGCAGCTGGCACAAAGTGTGTGAGGTAAAGGTGCTTGCTAGAGATCTGTTCATTGGATGAGAGATGAAGGTGTGCACCTGCATGTGCCGAGGGATACAGAGCACAGAGGCTGTGCCTCCTCTCCTGGGGAGCTACAGAGGCTGTAAGACAAGCACGTTTCTCATGTGCCTTCATGGAAGGACAGGGACAGAAGGCCAGTGTTAAAGACAGAGGTGGTTGGCAGTCAGGAGCAATACCTTCTTCACTCAACAACATTCAACAGGTCTTTATGGCTCACCAGCTTGAGGCCAAATGCTAAGACCGGGACTTGAGGGGCTGCATCTGAATATGAAAACCTAGAATAAAATGGGGAAAGATTTGCGAATTCAAAGCTAGAAGATCCAGGAGACAGAGGATAAGTTGGGGGTCGCGGCCAAGTAGGGGCAGAAGGGCAGGGAGAAACCCATGTAGGATCTTGTCTTGGGCCAAAACAAGCCCTGTGGCTGGTAGAGGGGCCTCTGCAGGGAATGTCTGTAAAGGCTAGATTAATTTTTTGACTTTTTCTCTGTGGAGAAGCCTCCTGACCTTGGTGGAGTTGTCCTAGCTATAGAACTAATTGCGGCTTCATGTTTCCAGCCGGAGTTTGCACACCACTCTGCCCTCTCAACATGCTGGCCGGCCTACATCCTCTTCAAGCGCACATTTGGGCTCAGTTTGCTTTTTGATCCTCCCCACGGAAAAGCAAGAAAAGAAGAAAAAGACAAGGGTTGGAAGGATGGCGGTGGAGAGACGTAGTGGCTGGCATCAGGTTTTAGATTAAGACTCACCAGGACATGACTATTGAGAAAAACTGGACCATCCCCGGTTTTCAGACAGGGCTGAGGCATACTGGGACATGGCGGTGTCTGGAAGTCTTTTATAAACTCTGCTTGGACTTCCATGCTCTCCCCAAACAGCTCAGAGCAGCCCGGAGGACAGGGCACTGCTGTCCTCTGCTGCATGCCAGGCCAGCTTGGCTGCTTGACCCGGGTCAGGCAGCTTTTGTGCAGGTCAGGGGGCCCAGCGCCCTCCCTGCTACTGGACATGTGACAGCTGCCAGCTCCGTGTGCTCTTCCTGCCTGGGCCCAGCCATGAGCTCCCTTAACCCTTTCTCCTGCCTTTTCCCTTGTGTGCTCGCTCCTTTGTGATCATTTCTGCTCAGTCCTCCCTTCGGTCCCTTTCTAATTCTTTGTGCCTAGTTTTGAGACAGGGTCTCCAATAATGCTAGCTGAAACAAAAGTTGGTGTTTACTGCCTTCTAACTCTTCTCCTTGCTTTGTGCCCTTGCCCTGATGCTTCTATTCTCAGACATAAGGGGCCTAGAATGACCCTTTTAAACATCAGTTGCATTGTGTCATTCCTTAATTCAAAGCTCTAATGGCTGCCATTCATTCTGAGAGTAGAAGCCACGCTCCCTGCAAGGGACAACAACGCTTTACATGACCTCACCCTGGCCTATCGCTTTCCCTCTTGCTCACTCAGTGAGCCACTGTGGCCTTCTCCTGTTCCTTCTGCATGCCTAGCACATGCCTAGGAGAAGGAGAAACTTTCTATTTAAAAATAATCATCACCTTTTCCTTTTCCATCTGCAGTCAAGTGTGAAGTATTACTACCGAAATGGTAACAGCAGCAACTTAAACACCACTGCATCCCTACCCCACTGCTATGGCCACCAGTAGCTAACAGGGATCATATGCTCACTGCATACTTCATCTGGCACCCCCATGGCTACACACTGTCAATATTCAAATACCATCCATGAAAGGAGTCCAGCAAGATGGCTGCAGTGTGAAGATCCTGGGCTCCCGCAACTGGATTGCAGTAGAACAAAGCCAAAAACTCTTGAAGGAATAAAATAGCACACACTGAGAGCAACAATTTAGCAGAAAGGGCCGGAAAGGCCTCTAAGTGACCTGTGTTGGTAGTGATATTGGGACAGGACAAACCACGGGAGAGGCAGCTGCCGTGCAGCGCCCCCTACCCGTGTTTACTTAGTGACACAAGCCAGAGTGGGGGACTCTTGAGACCAGGCAATGCACTGGATCAGGAGGCAGGCAAAGCGGACACCCAGGAGAGAGGATGTGTAGGAGAGGAGCAAGGGTGGGGTGCGCTGAGTAAGGCTTAAGCTGGAGGCTCTTAATATAGGAAGAATACCTGGAGCCTGAACCAGTGGGGAGATCAAATCAGGTCATCTGTGTCTCCTTATGGATGAGGCTACTACTTAAAACTGAGGTGGGGATATTTAAAACACCATGCTAATCTCCACTCTGGGGCCAAAAACAAAACAACAAATGAACACTTGTATAAACCAGAGTTTAAGCACCTGTCAATAACAGGTGCAATCATCCCAGGATGAGGCTCTGTGCTGGAAAAGAACAACTCCCAGCCTGTGACCCCTTGTCAACTACAATCCATCTAGACTGCATCTGGTGCTGAAAAACAGCCTGGGGGCCTCCCTGGTGGCACAACGGGTTAAGTCTCAGCTCTATGAAGCTATCTGCAGCCACTGCAGCAGGATTTTGATCCCAGATCAGGGAGCTTCCCCCATGGGGCAGCAGACCTCTCCTGCCTCACCCCCTGTTCCCCTCAGCATGTATTTCAGACAATCTGCCTTTTCTGCTCCCCACTCTGTCACTGGTGAATCCTCTTACCGCCTCCCCACCCCGTCCCCACCTCTGGCCTACACCCAGCTCTTGCATGCATAAATAAATAAATCTTAAAAAAAATAAAAAAACAGCTTGGGGTGGAAGTGGATGCGAGACCACAAGAGACACTAAGAATATTGAGCTGCCCAGAGCAGGGTCACTGTGGACCCAGCACACAACTCTGGTGGCCATAGTATGGTAAGAATGAACTCCTGAGTTTGCTGGAGGTGATCCTTTGCTGCCCTACCTCTGCAGTCCTCTTTTAAAACTACTATCCCTCGTTTGTCCCCTTTTCCCAATTACGTCAACAGTGCAAAAAGGGGTGTGGAAGTCTATCCCTATTATAACCCATAAAAACTAAAAATGCTGAGAGAGAACATAACACAAATGCTGGAGCACAAAAACCCTATGAGGAAGTTCAATCCAATAGAACTGCAGATTTGACTGAAGAGACATTCAAGGTAACAGGTGTAACAATGCTTGTGGCACTCAAAACAAACCATAAACAGAGGATAGAAAACAGCAACAGAATAAAGATAAAGAAAAGAAAATATAAGACAACTACAATTAGAAGTACTGGAGCTAAGAAATACTAAAATTGAATTAAAAATACAATTGAGGGTTTCAACAGCAGGCAAACAAAAGCAACGAAGAGAATCGAGCTTGAAAGCACAATGTCAGAGAACACAAAAGGAAAAAAGAGAATAACATGGAAAAGTGATAGTGGAAAAAGAATCTAAAAAATTAAAATAGTGTAAGAGTCCTTTGGGATAACTTATAAAGAAAGATCACCAGGTTCCAGAAGGAGAAAAGAAAGCGAAAGGCGTAGAAAATTGATTTAAAGAAATAATTGCTGAACACCCTCTCAATCTGGAAAATGAACCAGACACCATGATCTGACGGGGCCAAAGAGCTCCAAACAAAATAATGCCAGACAGACACACACCAAGACACATTTTCATAATGTTGTTGAAAACTGAGGGCACGGACAGAATACTAAAAACATGGAGAGAAAAAAGAGTAACCTATAGGGGAACACCAATCAGACTGTCAGCAGACTTTTCAGCAGAAGCATTACCAGCACAAAGGAACTGGCGTGAGATATTTAAAGTACTTACAGAAAAAGACTTCCAGCCCAGAATCCTTTACCCAGCAAGATTAACATTCAAGACAGAAGGGAAAATAAGGAGCTTCACTTGAAAACGCACATACTTTATCAACACCAAGCTTCACATGAAAGAAGTCTTAAAGGGGTTATTAGTAAGCAAGAAAACAATGAATTATGAGGTAATAGACACTGTATTGTTTAACGTGGAGGAGGAGGGCAGTGACCAGGTGGCCCATTGGAACAAGTGGGACACCAGACCATCTGACAGGGCACAGAAATAGCCCACCACCTACTAACTCAGCAGAGCCCTCAATCCAATCCACAGGTGAGAAATAGCCACCCATTCAAGTCATCTGATTGGCTAAACATACTGAGAGTCTGAACATGTGAAGGAAATGTGCATGTTTATTTTTCCTTTCCTTCTTTTTGTTTTTCTTCCATAACAGAGAATAATGAAGCTTGTGGTTAGGAATTTTAAGCAGCAGCTTCAGCCAGGCTGGGTGGTTGATAGAGATTAACTTACCCCTTGGAGTGTTTAGCAACCAACCAGAAGGCTCTTCCAAGCCAAGCAATTTTATAATTAAGTGATAATTGTTTTTTTTTTCCAGTTTTTTTTTTTTCCTGGGTAGCCTAGAGGAAGATAAACAGCTGCAGGAATCAATAAACATCAAGGTCATAGGCTGAATTATTTACTGATTCTCTGCTATTTATCTCAAACTTTCCTCTCTACAATGAAAAATTGTGTCTACTTCACAGAAGATTTAAAATGTACCTGCTTAATTTCACAGTAGTTATTACTATGTTTCCTGTTTTATGACCAAGCGAAATTACTGCCTCTCTAAGGGTGTCTGGAGAATGGGAATTTTGGGAGGTCTCATGACAGGCTTTCCCTGAACCAGGTCATTGTGGGTAGAGTTTGGGGTTTGGAGGCCTGTATATGGGTCGGGGGTTGGAGAACGCTGCCTGTATCCAGTCTCATAGTTGTCCTTTTGTATGATGGCTGCTGTACCCACTATGGACTCTACTATCTGTGGTCAAAATGATCCTTCCTAAACCTGAATTGGTCAGTTCTCTGTGAAGAAAGTCTCCAGGACTTTCCTTGCCTCCCCAGGATCAACTAAATCCATGTGCATTCTTTGTGAGCCTTGCAAAAGTACTCCCCCTCTGTACACACCCGCACTCAGATCCTGGGGCCCTCTGCCTTCCTCTCTAAACTCTTGCCATTCTGCTCTGAGTTCTTCCAACATCCCCTGCTTCATAGGCAGCCTTTGGCCTTGCTGAAATCCTTTTCCCTCTGCTTGGCAGGGCAAGCCCTACTGATTTAACTTCCTTCAGCCATGCCTTGTAAGTCTAGGTGATGACCACTTCCTGGTCCGATGGCCACTTCCTGGTCCTCTCGGAGCACACTCCCCACCCCCATGAGAAGTCCCGAGTCATTTGAAATCAAGAATCATGCTTTATGAGCATCTATTATATCACTTATAAGAGTTCAATAGCTAGCCCATAACAAATAGTCAATCAATATGTGCACAGTTAATGAGAGGCTCTCATAAGTCACCTTGGACCACAGTGAAGGAAGGAGAGCTCAGGGAACTGTGTGAATTTCTGAGTCTGAAAGCATCTTGCTTGACTTTGATTGAACCGCTATGTACAGGAAATAGTTGTGACGGTTTAAAACAAAACAATACATAAAAATTAATATTAAAAACCTGATTTTTGTGAACTGGTTACTTGTTCAGGAGATTGTTATTCCTCTAAAGTAGATCTTCCCATTTCCATGAATTATATTACTGAATCAATTTATATACAGTATTCAAGGAATACGCCTATTATTTCAAGGATCAAGACATCAGTTTCAGAATGTATACTTTATGATGAGTCAGAAGCTCTTTCAGACCATTGGCATTTTGGTTAATAGGTATAGGAATATGAGCATAGAGGGCCCATTTGGCTTACACATATACGTCAACCTCCAGTAATTCTGAGTTGAGTTAGAAGCAGCTACACCCCAAGTCACATAGAGTTACTGTTATTTAATTTCCTTTCCAGGTACCTTCCAAATTTTTCTTCTTTGAAAGATGAGATTGATGGGTAACTTTGAGTTACTGAAACACCTCTATACATTCATGTGGTGTCAGTTATTTGGATGGAAAGCTGTCTGATATGATGTAGGCAAAATATCTGGACGAAATAACTCCAAAATCTCTTTTGGAACTTTGGGTGCTTTGCAGAAAAAGCTAAAGCAGGTGGCTTCCTGTTTGGAGGTCCTTTGTTCTCCTCCAGTGTCTTGGGTGTTGAACTTGCCTCCAGGCTCTAGGCCAGGGGCCTGACCTTCTGGCCCTGTGCTCTCACAAGACCATCAACAGCTTTGATAGAGCTTCTTGACCTCTGTTAAGGGTGGAGATCCCAATGATGCATTAATTTCCCCCTCTTTTTTCTTCCCCTTCCACCCCAACATCTATTAATGAACTCAAAATCAATATGCCTGCTTGCTTGATGAAATTAGAGGACTTTCACCAGTCTTGCAGCTGTTCATAGGAAACCACATGCAGCAATCAGTTTACTGTGAGCCTTCTCTCTCTCTGCTATTGATTAAGTAATACCACCCTGGGGCTTGTTCCTGATCAAGCAGCTTCATAGAAAGCAAAAGGCAGAGGTTTCTACACAATCCTGGCTATTATTCTCCATTCAGGCACAAGAGCAGGGATGGCTTAACTTAAGTAAGGCAACATGTTGGTGCTAAGCAGTCCCTCCTGAGAATCCTGTTTTAATCTGAAATAAAAACCTCTCAAGAAGAGATTTTTTCAAGAGGTTAGTAGGCCCTTGCCTACATAGGAGCTGCCAGGATACACTACTGGCAGTTTGGAAGTATTTAGATAACTCCATAGCAGGCATTCTATACTAATTCTGACACCCAGCTTTGCTGAATGCTTCAAAATCCAATTCTTCACATTGTCTTAATTATTTTAATCCTAACAGGAGGATAGCAGATTCTCCATAATGACCAGTGAAAGAAAAATGTCAAGCACAAAAGGAAAGCGGTGGAAATAGAATAGCTGAACTTTGATAAGTCTACTGCCCAGAAAAAGCTGGGGAAATGATTGGGTGACCACTAAAGTCTATTCAGGATGGTGAGCAGACACACTCCTTTTCCCTTCACGGATTGTATAAACCAGCAGAGGTTTGGCAATTGTATGGAGGGCCATACAATTGCCACTTGTTTCTCTGTGCATTGCTTTCTTTTACTTTAAAACTCTATTTAATACATCTTCCTCGCTACTATCTTAAAGACTAGCAATAAACAACTGTGTTGTAAAGAAACAAGTTGATTCTTTCATGGATAAAATTAACAAGCTTTAAAATAGGGAAGTAAGGGTTAGTTTCTCTTTTTAGAATCTCTGTTTCCAGTTAAAAAACAACAGCAATTTTCTGATTGTTTACTTTAGTAGGGATATCACTGGGATTGCATGAGAAATTTGGGTTCATATGCAATGTTGCCTGTTCTCTTTGGCAACGAAAATTAAAGCGGTACTATATTATGATTTATTCTAAGCTGCTATTACAAAGAGACCCACTCTGAACAGTGCTTATATGAGAATAGAATTCTCTGACTCTTTATCAACAGAGCTTCTCAGCCAGTAGAAAGGTGGACAGAAGTAAGAGGTTCATACAACAGTCCTTTTAAGGCAAAACTGAAAAGTGGTAGGCCTTACTCTTATGGCCATACAGTCAAGAGAGGCTGGGAAAGCAGTCTTCAGTTGGATACTGAAGTTCTCAAGTAAAATACAAGAGTTTTTAAAGGAGCAAGGGTCAAATTATATAGCTGGAGAATTTGCAGGCTCTTCCACAGATGACTACATGGACGGCAACATGCAAGGCAACGTGAAACTCAAATTAAGATATTAGCCTACTGCTTAGACTGAGATTGAAATTAAAAAAAGAAAGAAAAAGATATGAGGTAAAAGAGCAGTCATGTCAGACTCAGATAAAGAGGGTCAAATTTAGACATGTATATTGGAAGATGTGGAATTGGAATGCAATTCTATAAATTTGAGTCCAAACTAGCCTAAGAGGGGCTTAACCCTAATCAGTTGGGTTGCTTGATTGTGCTGATTTCATAAAGCATTTCACTTTCATTCGGTTGGATTATCAACTGCCTTCAAATAATATTATGTAATTTCCTGTATAATAAAAGGTTTTTGTAACAGAATATTTCCATTCTCCTGCCCATCCTGAGGTATTGCGATCATATATTTTATTCTTAAATATATTATAAAATCTGTACCACATTCTATATTTTTACTTTAAATGTTCACTTACTTTCAAAGAAATTAAAACATAAGGGAAGAGGAAATATTGACATTTTAAAGTGTTCTTTATTTTTTTGTGTTCCCATCTGTTAGACTTTTCTTCTGCTCAAATAATTTCTTTCAATATTTTTTTGTAGGACTGATTTATGGGTAATAAATTCTTTCAGCTTTTGTTTGCCTGGAAATTGTTTTGTTTTGCTTCATTTTTAAAATGAAGGCTATTTCCACTGACTATAGAATACTAAGTTGTTAGCTTTTTATTCCTTTCAGTTCTTTACAGATGTTATTCTATTGATTTCAGACTTACAATGTTTTTTTCTTTCATTCTTATTTTTATCTGTACACACGTGACTTTGCTACTGGTTTTAAGCAATTTGATTATGATATATCTCTGCAGGATTTTCTTTATGTTTACCCTGTGTGGAATTCATTGACCTTCTTTCATTTGAATTTGTTTGTTTCAATCACATTTGGAAAAGCTCAAGTCATTATATTATTCAAATATTATTGTAATTCATTCTCTTTTCTCTTTTGTTCTGCCATACCCATGACATATATATTAGGTGACTCTACATTGTTCCCTAATCACTGATGCACTCTTCACTGGTCTTCAGTGTTTTTCTTACTGGCTTCATTCTGGATAAGTTTTATTACTATGTCTTCACATTTACTGATCTTTTCTTCTGCTGTGTCTGATTTGTTGTTAATTTCAGCCAGTGAAAATTTCATCTTAGATATTGTATTTTTTATTTCTAGGACAAGGTTTGGCAAATTTTTTCTGTAAACAGTCAGATAATCAATATTTTAGTCTTTGAGGGCCTCACAGTCTCTTTCACATCACCTCATATTCAGTAAAGATGCAAAGAGATCCATACGCAGGTTTGTAAAGCTCTTTTTATATAACACACTTCTCTCTGGAACTTTGTTCTACACCTTCCACAGCCATAGTTTCCTTGGGATCCGTTCTTCCTCTTCTGTTCATTTATCAAGATTGTTGCACCCTATTAGGATCCTCCTTCCTGAATGCATGATTCAGAAATTAACTCCAAGCAGAAATCTCAGACAACCATTGAATTCACCTAATTTGTTTTTCTTCTTTCAGGAATTTCTATTTCTCCAGTCTGTTGTCCAGTGTCTAAAAAACAGTTGATTCATACATTTTGTTGTTTTCTATTTATTTATTACAATCGTATAAACCCAATCTTTGTTACCCCCATTATGGCTAGAAGCTGCAGTCTTTTCAGCCTTTCATAGAGTCCTTTTATTTGTCCTCCTTTTACATGCAGTCATTTACTACAAGCATGCAGTATACTAGCTTTTAACCACCTAGTGAACAATAAATGAAAGAAGTTGTATGCTCAGTGATCTCTGACCTGTTTTATGGAATGATGCTATTCCGGGCTTGATGATTTTGCATTAGGAAATTATGCAGAAATAGTAGGTACCACCTGGGGGTGTTTTGTTTGTTTGTTTGTTTTTAATGAGGAATTGCTAATAGTCACTGACATGGTCTGGCCAAAACATCCTTCTGTACACCACCAGTCAGTTGTTTTATTACAGAATGGGGATATTGTTGAACAAGATAATTTTTACCAAATATGCAAAATGAATGTAGTAGAAATGACTTTAACATATACTCATTTACTTCCACGTTTGTAAACCAGTTTAGAAACATTTATGATGTATATGTGCTGGAAGCCCTGTGGCTCTAGGGGACAAAGGAGGCATATTGCTAGGTGAGGGGATAGCATGTATGTACAGACAGCAGCAGTCTGATTAAAGTCTGACTATAGGGACTCCTCCATTGACAAAGATATTTAGCAGCTACTTGTGTTATAGATGAAAAAATATATATCCGTTCAACTTTGTCTTTTTGTTCCTTAACATTGTAAAGCAGATAGAACTGGAAATGACTAAATGTAAGGTTAATACTCATGGGTTTGATAGTGATCGAAAGGGGAAAAAATCCAGACATTTGAGAAAGCCACTTTTTGGACAAGCAATCACTATGCTGGATTGTCTCTAAAAGGAATTGTTCTATAGTCATATTGGGGTTTCTCTATAAGTGTATTCCAGAAGTTTTATAGATGGCCATTGTGTCAACAAACATGCTTCAACTACTTTACTCAAAGTTCGAAGACAGAGCTCAAACAGAGAAGCCAACAAAACGCAAAGTGCTCAGTTCTAGAGATCTGGTTTCCAAAATGTTGTTCTTAGGGATTATTGAAGACCTACGCAATTCATAGCTAACCTTATATAGATTAGGGGGAAAACCCCAAAGATGATTAATATTGTTTATGGGAATACCTTGAACTTCCTAGAATCTGGGCAACTATAGTATTGAAGATAAATATTAAAGAATTGACTAAGGCTTCATTTGAATGTAATTCTAAAGGGATAATCTGAGCTGACAAACATACACAACTATGCTTTCTCTCTAAACTAAAAGGTGTTGCTATTGGAGATTGCATTGGCAACCATTAGCCTGAGGCCAGAGGAAAATCATTTAAATTAGTTTAGGTAAGGTCACAGCCACAGGAGATAGTCCTGATTCACAGCAAGAACTGAAAGAAACCACACCATGATGGATCATCATCACTATTTCCAGCAGATAGAAATCTAGCAAGGTTCATTTGTTCAACTTTAAAGAGTGTTTTTATCTAGCTGTGCTTTCTAAGAAAGTTTGTTTCTTTTTATTTACAATTTTTTTCCAATCCTGGAAAAAATATGTGTTACTGTTTTGAGTTCATCTGAGGTCAAATTCTAGAGGAAAATGTCATGTGCTGCTTTTTCTTTGTCACTAGAATGCAAAATCTGGCAGTTCTGCTTGCAATGCTGGTAATACAACTGGCACTGAAATTGCTTTGTATTCATGCAAGAACTATATTGAATAAGCCAATGATTACTGCTATGTGATGAAGACAAAGATGCCCGAGACATCGATGGTCTCTGCCTTTCTGGAACTCACAGTGTTTTCACAGTGAAAGATACTGAACAGGATTTACACACACAATTATATGATCATGTTCGTGACGATATCCATGGGGAAGGAAATCTGAACCCCTTATGTCATGGATTTAATTCAGCCTGGGCGTTGAAGACTGAGAAATGAAAGATGAGAAATTATGAGGAAGGGCCAGAGGATGGGAGTCGATGTGGAGTTTCATAAATGGAAAGGAGCTAAGTGTGAAGAGGGAGAATAGGTCACTGTGAAGGGGGCAAGGGAGAGAAGGAAAGTGTACGGCCATCAGTGCTGAATAGCATCTTAATCATGCTGGACTATAGAAACCATTCTAAAGACTTCGAACTTTATTTGAAGATCCCTGGGAAACCCTGGAATCCTTTTAAAACATTATTGTGACATGATTAGATCTGTCTTTTCGAAGGCGCGTTGATGTGGAGGTAGCAACGGATGCAGAAAGATGTTGCAGAAGGGTGAAATTGAGCTAAGATTTCAATTATTTACAGATGGCCTGTGCTAATCTCTAGTCCTTTGGCATGTTCCAACCAAATTAAACTCCTTTGTAACATTTGGGAACAGAAGTCCACTTATTAGCTAGGTAGACGAGGAGGAAAAGAGAAAAATGGCACAGATTACCTGCCCCTTCACTGTCATTAAGCCAAATGTCTGATATGTTCTTTGCCATGGGGGCACTGACTTATGGTGTCAGTGGGTCCTGAGCCCGCTGGCTCTGCCTTCGCATCCTGGAGAGAACCAGGGCAGAAGAGGCTATCAGGGTATCATCTTAATGGGTGTATCATCTTTAGCTGTTACACCAACCTCAACAGCCCCGGTCTGTGGTCAGATGTGATGTAATTCCACTCCCATTCTTGCCTTTTTGAACAAAGTTTTTCACTGAGTCTCCAGCCTGAGCTACTTCAGAAATAGGGGACTGGTCTCTCAGGACTTTTTTCCCCAAGATTCAAGAAAGTGGGAATGGGGGACACTAGGGTCTAACTCTCATTGGCTCAACACAGTTCTCTTACTTCAAAAGATAAGTTTAGTAAATTAAAACATACACAAACAAACCATCTTGTATCAGGGACCTATTATCCAATAATAATTTCGCTTTGATTCACATTGGTTAGAACCAAACATATCTGCAACATCTGCACAGCTATGACCTTGTTTGTGTTTTTGCTTATTTTGTTTTGCTGTTTGGTTCAGTAGTGAGGATAAAGAAGAAAATAAGTAGAGGAAAATTCCAGCATAGAGGCTGAAGCCTACTTCATGATTTTTCTTCCCGTCATCTGGGGCTAGATAACCACAAAAACACTCTTTTATAGCACTTAGGGTAAAAGATGTTTTAAAAATATCCTCTGTGAGAGACCTTCTCTGTGATAGGATCATTTGAGACCAAAATCATCCCTGCCATATTCAAGCTTCATTTCCATTTCTCATATCAGAAGATCTCCAGAAGAATTCAAAGTCAAACCACTTAGGTGTGGTCTGTGGATCTGGGCCAGGCCATGAAACATTTGTCATTGGTGGGCAATGAGATATAAATACAAACTGAAAATAAGCATTTCATAAGTGTTTGGAATTTCATACGATTCTGTAATTTTAGTTCTGTTCTGTTGAAGTCAATGATAAAGAATTTGCGTTAACATTTTATGTCTTCAATTTTTATAAAATTTCCTGGTAATTCATTTCTGTTGTATTTTATAAAAGCACTTAATCCAAACAGCACAGAAAAATAACCCCAAACCCCTAAACCTGGTACTCTCTGTACTATACCATTTTTTGCAACTTCTTATGAATCTGTAATCATTTCAAATATGAAGTAAAAATAAATACAAAGGAACATGTGAAAAAACAACTCCCCCTTCACCACAGATAGTTTGATATGTGCTAGTTAAAACACCAAGTCTTGGACTGAATCAACTAGACTAGGGAAGAGCAACTTATTTTTAAAAAATCTAAATTCATGGTCAGTATATGTGGCTGGACTCTTCGGGATGTAATCTGTTGCTCTCTTTTTAAATCCATTATCTATTACTACAATAAGCCTGTGTAAGAAAACCAAACACACACAAAGCCCAGCAGCATAAAGCAATGAACATTCATCTAGCTCATGCCAGCTCTGCTGCGCAGGACTCGCCCTGTGTCTGTCTCAGCTTGTGGTTCAGCTGAGGTGGTTGCAAGGTCCTTTCAGGTCAAGGCTCAGAACTGGCTGTCATTTTCACTGTCCTTGAGGACAGAGCAGATTTCAGGGGTGGAGAAGTGCACTTTTCTTCATGGGATACTAGGCCAAGAAAGGGCAAGAACTGAGGCCATTTTCCCATCAACTTGCCAGGTCCTGGCTGATTGTCTGGGTTTCCACATTCTCCGGGGTGTCAGCATGATCTCTGATTTCAGATGGCAGTGCCTGACTTCCCAGCCCCCAAGGCTATTGATGAAATACTGCCCCTCTCCTCAAGTGACCAAAATAGACACCATTAATTGATTATGATACCTTGCTGATGAACTTGGAAGTGACTCTAGAATCCTTCAGAACTGGATTTACAAATTGAAATTTATCAGTCAATATGACAATTACGGATAGTCAATAAGGCAATTATGGATAGTCAGAAGCAGGTCAGGAGCCACAGCCCCTCAGAGAGCAGTCGGTGTGCACTGCTTGGTTAGTAGTAGTTGACTCTATCTCCTCACATATTAATCTTGACCTCTCATGGGTCACTCGAGCCCCATTACAAGGCCTATGAACATCTAACAACTGGAAAACAAATAGCCAGGCCTTTGTCAAGGAAAGAAAATGTTCACCACGTAACATAGGCTGATTGTGGGTCCTTGAAGCATCTCTGGGCTAAGATCCAGGACAACAGATATGGTTACAATACTAGAAAGCCTTAGGAATAGCAAAACTGAACCCTCAGCACCTTAAAGAACACACTGGGTCATAATTCAGGAAAAAAGAAAACATTTTGTATGCTGTCTTATATATTTCTAGATGGTAGAAAGAGCAGCTGGAGGGAACAGGGAGTTGCAAGGGAGAATGAGCTCGCCCTGCTGTGGGAATGACGTCCTTATCTAGCATTGACCCTGCAGGTTCAAAGGCCATATCTAAACTCAGCACAAGGAGCCACAGAGATGGGCTGGAGACACAGGCAGAATTATGACAAAGTAAAAGGTCTCCCTAGCTTGGCATTAACTGAAGTCTGTCTCTATAATAATGATAAAGCATCCATAGAACAATTATATAGCCCTGGGGACTTAGGAGAGGCTGAAACAATTCATCACCTTTTCTCCAGTAGCATCTTTGTACCAGACACTATGATAAAAAACTTCACATAAATACAGTGAACCTCAGTACAAGTTCTCTAAGATTATAGTCCCATTTTATAGGGAGCTGAGAAGAGTGAAGTACTTGGTCCAAGATTCCAGGGGGAATCACTTATAGAGTCAATAGTTAAATGATGTATGGCGCATGAAAATCTATGTCCTTGACCACTGTCCTCTATGACCTCTAAATGATTCAAGACCTTTGAAAAAGATCGGAGTTGGTCTAATTTGTTCCAAGCCTGAGAATAAGCTTCTGTGGTGGATCAACCATACAGACTTTGGCCACTGGGAAGACTGAAGCAGATCATGGGCATAGCATGGGTCTTTGGAGTCTATTAAAGACATGCTAGAACCCCAGTGGGCTTCCCAATATGCTTCAGTCACCTAAGTAGGGCTGCTCACTGAAAGGCCAGCCCCCAAAGCCAGTGGACTGGGAAAAGAACCTGCACTGGTCAGCAGAACAAGCCTATGGGTGGTGCCACACGACAAACCTCTAGGCCTGGGTTTGGATTTGGGATTTGGACTTGTACAGGCTCTTTGGGGGCTGCCGAGAGGTGAAGAGCTGCTCATCACACCGGGCCAGTCAGAGGGAGCTGGGGCGTGCCAGAGCAGGAAGTGGGCTGGGGTGGGGCAACTGGACTGGGGAGAGGTGAGCAGGAAAAGAACTCCAAAAGAAGGTGGTCAGTCAGGAGATCTGACAGGCATAAGCAGAACCCATGAATAGTGGGGACACAATGGCAGGGTGGAGGTCTCGGGGAATAGGTGAGTCCAGCCAGCATAAGGCAGAGAACATCAGCCCTGCAGAGACAAAAGCACAGGTTGGGGGAGAGAAGGTGTTGATTGCGAGATGCACCTGCTCCACACCCTCAGTGATCAGACCCAAGGCATGGGGCCCGCTTGAGAACAGGCCGAAACAAGGATGTGGCAGGAGGGCTCTTCTATCCCCATTAGAGGAGGTTGGGTCACCTGCAGCCATGCAGAATGAACCCACAGACCCAGAGTGATCACAATATCACTTGCACCAGAAGACCTGGGGCAGGGTGACAGGAAATCCAGATGACTTTTAAAGTCGGCAGAGGGCAGATTTTGTCGTCTTGAGAGTCTTCCTGGGTCTACCCATTCATCTCAGGCCCTGCTTCCCTACAGAGCCAAGATTTCAGAAAACAGAGCTTGGTGGACCCAATTTAATTTTTTTTTCTTTTTCGTTGTGGCATTTTGAATGAGTAGACTGTCATCTTCTCCTGTTGGGCTGGTCCAGAAGAACATGAAATTGGGTGGAATTGCAGGAGAGATCAGAGTTAGGCATAGCAGAGAACTTCCTTGTCTAAAGATGCTGGCAGGAGAGAATGAAGTCATTCCTGTCCCTGTCACTTGCTCTTTTTTCCTGCCCCTTTTCCTCTCTTTGGAGCATTTTTTCTTCTTCCCTCTTGCACTTCGCTCATTGATTTTAGCTGAGCTGAAAGAGAGCTTCGACTGTGAACTTGCTTGTGACTGGGAGGAATTGAAATGGAGATGCCGTCATTCTGTGTTCTGGGAGAGCCCTGAGATGACAACCTTATGTTAAATTTATGTGTTCTCATTTTTGTTGAGTATAACGATATTCTGTACATTTTATTTCACCCTTTAAACATTTATGTTCCTGTGTTATGATTAATTAAGTGTAGTAAAATGAAGTGTTTGCAGAGTTAAAAAAAAAAGACTACCTCATTTCTCCGGAGTCTTTGTACTTCATATTCTTTTTACTCTTGCCAGTCCTTGTTTCTATTTTCTTCTATTTGTCACGTTTCTTTATTTGCCCCCTCTGTTCCCCTGAGCCAGTCCTTTAATCCTCATTCCATTAAAGGATTTGCTGATATAGTATTCTTTCAAGACCACAGGGGGCTATTCCAACCAGAGCATCAGCTCTCTTCCCCTCCCTTCCAGTCCCTCTTCTTCCTCTCTCCTGCTCTTTCCTTCCCTCTCCTCCTCCCTTTTTTTCATCTACTTCCATTTCTCTATCACAGCCAATTCCTCCCCAAACGACACTTTTACCAAGAAAATAGCAGTGACGGGTAGACTCATCCCACAGCAGTGTCTCTCCTACTAATAGGGGTCGTTGGCCCCAGGGAAGACAGGGGATGCAGCAGATGCCTCTCGGCCTGTGTGCCTGTTCAGTCAGATGGACGATGAGTTACAGAGAGAGGAAGAACATTCTGGGGTAACCGTGTCTAACACGCAGACACGAGATCTTGATGCAGTAACTAGAAGTACAAGTAAAATTTACCCTTGGATTTAATTTGTTTAAACCTTCTGATACTCAATTCTAACTCAATCAAAAGAAAGGCTTTGTGCTGTTTTAGCGATGGCACAATACATGGCTTAATTGATTTACTAAGGGCTCTCGAAGAGGACAAATATCCATTCATCTAAATCAGTGGTTCTCAAATTTCAAAGATATAAGGTTCACTTGGTGGGCTTATTAAAATGCAGATTCTTGGGTCTCAGGCCTAACGATCCTTCCTCAGAGTGTCTAGGGAAGGGCCGAAGGTATTGCATGTTAACCAAGGCGCTAAAGTGATGCTAAGGCAAATCATTCATGGGTGACATGCTGAGAAATGGCACTTAAATCAATAATGGCTGTTTTTATACTTGAAGTAAGGATGAGGAAAAAAACTAGCAAGTGTGACTTTATATCCCACCAGTATTTGAGTACTTGCTGCATGCCACGTTCAGAGCTGGGCCCAGCATGGGAGGCCAGGAAATAGAAGCCCAGGTCCACATCAGCAGTTCTTCATCTGTCTTTAATTGCTGCTCCGAGATCGGAACTGGGTAATTTATCCATGTCACAATATGCTTGGGGACTCATTGCGTTCATTTCCTTAGAGCTCCTATTCCAGGTGTTTGACTACTGTACAAACACACACGTCAGGGAGATAAGATAATAAGGATAGTAATAGTGATGGTCTTGAGTGAATGAAGGTCTAGGGCTGTGCCGACCAAGGATATCTGACAATCTATGGAAATAATGCACCTTTCAGAGCATGGCCTTGCTTCTAGAGTTCTGTGAATGTAGGAAAGATATCATACTTACTCTCACCTTTGATCAGAGCAATGTCTGCTGTCTGTCATGTAGCTTCTAACTACAGCAGGGATCGCAGGGCCCAGGGGTGGGTACAAGCCCAGTGTCCCTGCAAAGTGCCCACTGACTGGTGGGGTTTCATTCCCATGCTTTGAAACACCTCAGCGGTTGTTCTGATTGCATAAGTTCTGCTACTTGCCTTTCTCTCTTAATTGTGGTCTGGCTGTCAGGCATGAGGGGGTTCATCCCAGCTGCTTGTCTCAGGGTGAGATATTTTCCTTCCCTTTGCTTCACCTGTAAACTAGGAACAGTCAGCCTGGAGCAGTGCCAAGGCCAAGAGTTGCTTTGAAAGGCTAGCATGATCTCTGGGGCTCTGTGGTACCAGCTGCCATGGGGAGCACTCAGCCCTGGGCAGTGACTGTGTGTGTGTGTGTGTGTGTGTGTGTGTGTGTGAGATCTTTTTATGTAGGTACATGGAGTAGCCCTCCACACAGAAAAGAGTGATTTCTGAAGGGATTTCTTCAAAAGGAAATGTTCTCTATATAACAGTCAACTTGGGAATTTTAGCTATTTTAAATGGATTTGCCATCAATACTCTATTTGGTCTAAGTCAATTTGTCTAATTTTTTGTAGAGGATCACAAATCACGTTCGTTTGGGCCTCAATGAGAGGAATGGATATAATCCCCAGAAATGCTCACATAAATGATGCAACATATTAAATTTCAAAGGATTTTAAAAATTTATTATTATTATTATTATTATTATTATTATTATTATTATTATTTTGCATAGAAGAACTGGAATGTGGGCCAGAGGTGCAGGGGGTGAGATAATTCACCAGAGACAGAGTAGGGAGCAGAACAGGCAGATCAACTGAAATACACTGCTGAGGGGAGCAGTGGGTGAGACAGGAGAGGTCTGCTCTCCATAAACAGGTTAGCTCCCTGACAGGGAATTGAACTCAGGCTGCATCAGTGATAGCACTGAGACTTAACCCCTAGGCCACCAGAAAGGCCCCAAAAGATTGTGGGCCCTCAAAATCCATCCATATACTCCTGGCTAAGTTTGGGGTGGATAAAAAATCTGCTTGTATTTCTTGAATATAAGATGGGGGAAAGACCCAGAGAAAGAAGTTATCAGAAAGGTGGTCAAGCCCATGTCAATTATAGAGTTAAGACTTGGGACCTCTTAAACTAAAAAGTTCAGTAGAAACTGAGAGTTTATATGATATTTTAATGGTTTTCATTCTGGTTTGACTAGGATCAATGTATCCATGAGAAAAAAAAACCAGTTATTAAGAATAAATACTAGCATAATATTTAATCTTTGTGTCCATTCAAACATATTTATACACTTGTTTTTCTTAAGTGCCTAGGAGTTGTATTCATGACACTAGGGTGGAGGAGGGAACTAGCATTTATTGATCAATTATGGGTTGGATCTTTTCATCAGTTTTTTGTTCACAATGCTGCTATGATGTGTTTCTATTTATCTTCATTTTACAATGTGGAAATAAAAGCCTGAGAGGCTAAATGACTGACCCACAATCATGCTATCGTAACAGAGGCACTGGCCTTGTTTCAGATCTTCCTGACAGCAAACCCTGTGTTCTCTGATAGAGGTCTGGAAACACCCTTCTAGAGGCTTCTCAGCTATCACAGAGCTGAATACAAAATGCAGCCACAGGTAACTTCACCCAATCCTCACAACAACTGGCCTACTGGCAGAACCACTCGAAATGATTAGTCTCTTGTATAAAGAAAGAAATGATGGGTGAGAAAAATGAAGTGAAATGACCCAGTTAGTGTCAGAAAATCCTGGAATCCAGGCCGTCCTGTGCTGAGCCACCACCACTACTGTTTATGATCCTGTTATGGATTTTTCTTCATCAGCACCCACTACCACCTTCTAAGACATCCTGCATTCTCCACCCCCATCCCCCATGAACTATCAATAGTTCTTCACCAGCAAGAGCTGAGCCAGTGCCTCTTCTGCCCTTGACAAGGCTCGGGCTTGCTGGTCTCTTGGGGTCTCTGAGGACTGGCCTCCTTGAGTTTACGTGATGTCCAAGGAGGTAACACTCTCCTTACCTTTTATCACCCAATAAAAACTCTTTGGGAAAAATAAATTAAATCCAGACAAAAAAAAAGCAGCCTTTCCTCCAAGTTAATTAATTTGAGCACTATTTTCAGGAAAAGCGTTTCTTAAATCCCTATCGCTGAAGGCAATTTTCTTGCCACAATCACTCAGTGTTCCTGACAGAAAAGAGCATAATCACTCCTCGACAGAAGGTGACTGGCAGAAAGAAGGCTGAGGGGAAAGCAGATTTCTCCAGCCACCGAGGGACTGCAGATATCTCAGAGGACAGCCCTCACCCCCGACCCTGGGGAAGCTACAGTGCCTGATAAACAGGGTTCTCTCTGCAGTGATGAACACTGACTGCTCATTGCGGGGCCATGTGTACATATGTGTGCTGTGTGACCATGCGGTACACACAGGTTTGACTTGCACAGGTTTGCACAAGTACATGTGTACCGTGGAGTGTATGTATACACCCCTCAGCACTATGTGTGTATGTGTGTTATGGGCATGTCTGTGTGTGTGTGTGCTGGTGGATGAAGGGAGTAGTAGGGCATTTGTTGCACAGGGACCCTGTGTATAGGGTGGTTGATGTCCTATAGGTCAGCTTACCTGGGCCATGTACAGCAGGGCCTTGGTACTGAACGGCCCCCCACCTTAGGCTACATCCCTACCTGCTTCATTGCCTCAGCATCCTTGAAACCCAGGTGCTTTTGGGTTCTCTTTAGAGGATAGAATTGACCATTTTTTGATGGAAAAGTGATGATGTAGCTTTTTCCACTGCTGGAAAAAAAGGGTAAAAATTTGGGGTCAGTGTCCCAATTCCCTCAGCTATTAAGAGTAATAACAGCATCATTCATCAAGCCATCAGGCACTAGCCTAAGTACTTTATACATTTGCATACATTATTTTTTAATACTTTCAACACCCTTGGGAAGTTGCTGTTTTAATCACTGGTTCACAGATGAAGAAACTGAGGCTCCCAGGTAAAATAACTCCCCAGTTCGCACAACGTAGCCGGGATTTGACCCAGCCCACGTGTGTGTCAAAGCCCTCAGACGACTCCTCTGTCACGCAGCTGTTATCCCCGTCCCGTGAACACCTCAGACTGAAAGAGAACTGTGGGTTTGGGATAACCTTGACTGGGAAGACCCGCAGAGGAGGGGCACTTCTTTCCTCTAGAACCTACGATGTCTCCATGGGATTCTCAGAGCAAGGACATTGTTCCTTCCCCAACTTAGAGGACTGTGCAAGTCCTTTCTAGGGTGAAGGAGATGCTGAGGAGAGAGAGTGTTGAGAGTGGCAGGGAGACAGCCCTGAACTTGCTGGTGCATCCGGGGCACAGGGAGAAGAGCGGCAGCTCCCAAGTCCCACAGGTCAGCCAGGGTCCCTCGCATCTGTGGGCTCACAACATCTTCGAGCCTGCAGTGATTTATGAATAAATGAGGATAAAATATTTTTCTCTAACACTTTATTAATATTAAATGGGAGGATATATTTAAATGGCTTAGCATAGTGCCAGGCTTAAAGAATTGCTCAAGAAATGGTAACTATTATTATTAATTATAAGTGCAGATAGCAAACCTGTATTTTGTGCTGCCCATCTGTACCCATAAGCATCAGGGGTTTTAGCCAGGCATATCGATCCCATCTGGGTGACACCAGGCGTGTGGAACATCCTCTCTGAGACTCATGTTCCTCATTTGCAAAATGGGGAAGTTCCGAGTAACTATCTGTAGGATTCTCAGACTCGATTCCAACGGGTATGTGGAGGCTTCCCCACCAACAAGCAATTTTCAGACACCAGCAGGGTGCCCAGATATTCAATTCAGTCCTGCCACTCCATCCAGATAGCCTCAGATTCCACGGGACTCAGTCGTTCAAGAACACTTTCCACTTCAAATGCCAGTCACACATCCAGGCTGTTACCTGTGCTTCTGACTGACTGCTATAAATCAGAGTTTCCCACAACCCCTTCCTCAGCTTTAGTGAGAAATGTGCTGGGATGGCATGTGGAACTCAGTATACCTACCATTCCATTCATTCCATTTACTCACTAGATTGTCTTTTTTTTTTTTTTTACAAAGGCTACTAAAGGGACATATCAGCAGTCAGATGAAGGGAAACAGAGAAAAGGGTGAAATTCCAAACAAGGAGCTTTTGTCCTAGTGGTCCTTGGGGTCCTGAGAGATGGCATGGGGAAGCTCTCTGGTCCCCCAACCTGGAATCACTCCATGGCCCCCTCTTCTTCTTTATTTTTTTTTTAATGGAAGCTTCATTACAGAGCCATGATTGATTAACACATTGGCCACTGGCAACTGAACTCAACCTTTAGCCTTTAAATCTCCCCTCCCCAGAAATTAGGCAGCAAGGACTTAAGTCCCACTCTTCCTATTCATGCTGGTTTCCCTGGCAACCAACCTCCATCCTCAGGGTGTTTTCCAAAAGTCACCTCATTCACATAGCAAAAGACACCTTGATCATTCTCAATGCTTAGAAAATTCCAAGACTTTTGGGAGCTGTAAGCCAAGAACTGCAGATGAAGACCAAATAAATGTGAGAAATATTTATTTTGCTCATCGGAATGACCAGAATACATAAGTTTCAACATTGTAATATCTCAAAGGTAGTGTGTAGGAAAAGGGGAATATGGGAGAATCTGTGTGAAGAATACCACATGGTCACAGCACAGAGGAGGTGCTCAACAAATGGTTGATATGATTATTAACATTTATTATTATTATTATTGTATGATTAATTCATCACATCACATAGCAATGATTTGCCTGTGGAAACACGGGCTGCCAAGGGTATTTTCCTTGTCGGGAGATTAGTATATCAGTACAATTCACAGTTCATTAGAAGAGGTTGTGCACAGCTAAATGAGTCCCTTAGGAATGGAGGACATTTCTAAAATTGTTTTAAGTAAATCTGTAGAGTAAAAAGCAAGGACAGAGAAAAATCTTTTCCTTAGGGCTCTTTTGTGCTCACTTTGGACTAAACACACCTACATCAGAGAGGTTATCACTCTTCTTTCTTTTCTAAATCTCATGGACTGGAGGCACGGCTCTGGGGTCCCGCGTGTCACCTGAGGAGACATCTGCTAATAGGGATGTTCATGTGCTCACCTTGCCTGGATTCAAGAGCGTTGTCAAGGCCCCAGCCCCTGTCAGACCAGAGAAGATGTAGGGGCTCTGGTGTTTTCAGTCTCTCTGAAGCTAGCTCCTAAATTTACATATTTGAATTTTAGGCCTCTTCATTTCTAACACATTTCTCAGCAATTTGCTCATCTACAAATATTTCTCAAATTTTGTTGCCCTCAAACTGGTTATATGTTCATATCACTTGAGGCAGCTTTAAAAAAATACTGGCACCTAGAGTCTGGGGCAGAGGGAGGGAGGGGGAGACCGTCAGCAAAGAAGAAAAGGGGGCACAATTTCAGTTAGATAAATAAGCACTGGAGACCTCATATATATATATATATACACACATATATATATATACACACACACACGGCACATTCATTGCACTCTTAAAATTTGCTAAGAGAACAGACTTTAAATGTTGTAATTGCATACCAGAAAAGGTAGCTTTGTGGGGTGATGGGTGTGTTAATTAGCTTGAATGTGATGATCACTTTACAATGGACATATATCACAACATCACATTGTATGTCTTAAGTATATGTGTCTTTTATTTGTCAAAAAAACCCCTGCTAGCTGGAAAGCTTTACCAGGAAACAGAAAAGGAGGGTAGGAAAGATGAGCCAAATCAGAGCATAGGGAAGCCTGCAGGGGAAGCTGCGAAGAGGTTTAGAGAAAGTGGTAGAACAGGACACACGCAGGAGACAGATTGGAGGCAGAAAGATTTTTATCAATTGGAAGTTAAACATGGACTCTTTTAAAGCAAGGTTGGTCAACTCTGGCACCTGGGCCAAGTCAGTCTTCTGCTTTTTTTGTACAGCCCAACTAAGAATGCGTCAACCTTTTCTAATGATTGCAAAACGTCAAGACAATACTGTGATGTGAAAATGACATAACACTCAAATTTCAGTATCCATTAAAATATTCTTATTATGACACACACAAAAAATAATGGCACATGAGTATCATCTCAGAATAACTGAAAAGGGATCTGGATTAGGGGTGCAGAGAAAGGGTCTCAGGTAGTGGATGTTTAAATGCTTCCCAGGTGACTCTGTAACCCAATTTGAGAAATAGTAATCTGGTTCTCCCTAGACTGGTGAGGAATCCCAGCCTTGCCAGGTTGATGAGAAAATCCAACATGCAGTCGTGTCTGTGGGAATTCTTTGCAAGGGACACAGCAACAGGCACGCTTCTGTTTCTTGCTGCCTTTGACTTGAAACAGACTGTCTCTGAGTAGGGGTCTGGGTGTGAGTGCTGCGAGTGAGCAGTGAGCACCCTTGGGCCATGCAGTCCTGTCCTCCCTCCTTGCAGGATTTCTTGTCTCCCCAGCTCTCCCCAGGCACCCCGCATTGACCTGTGCTGGCCCCCGGGTGTCTCCTGTGTCTGGCTGTCTTCAGAGGTGGCCTCATGCCACCTCTGCTGGAGAGAGCCCTGAGGTCATGTCATTTGTAACCTGACCTAACTCGCCACTGGCTGAGAGATGAATAGTCTCTGACAGGGACTCAGGCAGCCCTCTAAGTCCTAGCTTGTCCACCTGAGGCCCTCTCATGGCCGCAGCCCCCGTGTCAGGGCTCCCCGGCCACGAGCATGTGTACATGCTCCTGCAGCTGTGCCCATCATGTCACACAGCGCCTGTGTCAAATCCATTGTCTCACGGTGGTGCCCTGCGCCTGATTCCACATGTGCAATCAATTACCGCACATTAGGGCATGCTGAACACTTTAATGGAGCCTTTTTCTGTACCACTGTTTGCATAGGGGGCAGGAGGAATCATTATCAAGTGGTTGGAAATTAATCTGATATCTGTACAAAGGGAGAAGGCGGGTCCCAAGGAACTCTGTGGAGTCCCTAAGTCAGGCTTCCAGCCACTGGAGGGTTCAGAGACTGCATGCTGGGTAAGGACCACCAGGTAGTGGTGAAAATATTCAAGACTGGAGGATGAAAATAATGTCCTCTGAATCTTTCAAGCTCCTTTTCATATTCCTTGAGTACTCTTTTTTGTCCCTAGCAACCCCCACACAGCATCCTCCCTGCTCAGTGTAAATGTGTGTTCAAAAGCACTGGATAAAAATCTATACCACCTTGACATTGAGCTCAGACTGGTCACTTCATTGCCCTGCTCTGGACAAGCCACCCAACCTCTCGAAACCTCCATTTCTTCATCTGTAAAATGGGTGTAATAACAGCGCCACTTGACACAACTATTGGGAGAAATAGAAACGGCAATGTGTATAAAATATTTAGTCTTGGACCCGGTCCTATTTTGTAGATCTTAAAGTTTGGGCTGCTGCCACCCTAGCCACCACCGAGTGGCTTATAAACAACCAAAATTACTTCTCACAGTTCTGGAACTGGGAAGTGAAAGAGCAGGATGCCTGTAGATTGAACCAGGGTCCACTCCTGGTTCACAGTGTCTTTAAATGGGGAACCTCTGAAGCTCCCTATTCCCTTAAATGGGGAGCTCTCTGAAGTGTCTTTCCTAAGGACGCCAATCCTTGGTGGGAGTTTTGCCCTTGTGACCTAATCTCCTCCCACAGGCCCTGTCTCCAAATACCATCCTATTGGGGATGAGGAGTCAACATTTTAGGGAGATTTCAACATTTTGGGGTGATGCATTCAGCCTATAGCACTGTTTGAAAGTAAGTTTTCTTCTCTCTCTGCATTAATGACAGAGCCCTTTGTCCTTCAATCATGCTAAATACCTTCTCAACAATGTCACATTCTGAAGTTGACTCTTTCCTTTCCCTTCTTGCACATGTCAATGAAGGGGCTGGCCTTGCTTTTCTCTGAAACCCTTTCTGGTTCCAAAATTCTGAATGTGGCTGGTGAATTCAAATAAACGCGTGCACACACGCACCCCCCCCCACCCCCCGCATGTACAAAGACAAAGAAAGCGGATGAAGGTTAATTTTTTTGGCCCCTTCTCATAATGACTCATCCATAACGATTTCTACTGGTTGTATTTTCTTCTGTGACAGAAACAATTTACTGCATTCCTGCAAAGCCCATTTTCTCAGCATGATCTAGTTGTGTGGTGGTTTGGGAAGTAATTTACCGATATTTTGCTTCAAAATAGCTTACAAAGACAAAGGGGCTCTGTTGACACCAAGGTGCATTCTTTATGGGCTGGAAAAATAGGATAAAACAATTTAAAAAGTAAAAACATGGTATTACCGTCACTTTGAACTTGGACTCTAAATCACACACCCCTAGTTGAGTCTGGCCTCTCCTCCCCTTCATTTCTGCATCTTGTTCTGAGTGCTTTGCAGTGGACTGTTTATTTGCATGAGCAAATTCACATTATATCTTGTTGGAAGCAAGTTCTTCTATTTGATCATGAGCCTATCCTCAGCATGCCAATGTATTATTTCTTCCATTTCTTGTCTTTCATTCCTGCGAAAGGCAGGCAGCAATTCCAAGACCCATAATTAAGGAGTATCACAGAGTCCTTACCTCCGTGGGCGGTGTCCTTGACCCCAGCCCTTAATTTCCTTGACAGGGCTCTGTCTGGGAGTGTTGATTCTAGCCCCCCACTTCTCAGTCCTTCTCTGTTCAAACTGCAGACTAGAGAACAAACAGGCTGGGTTCTTGTGGGTCCCCCAACACTAGGCAGAAGCACTGAGCCTGTTCTCCTCATCCCTGGGCTCTCCAGGGAAGGAGAATCCCCTGTCTGGCTCCATAATCCGCTCCAGCCTGAGCTCTCTAAATTAGACAAGATTTAGGCTTCATCCTGGTCTTAGAGTCGGCATACATTTGTTATTAGTTTTGCCCAAGGTTTTATAGTCTTTTTAAAATTAATAATGATTTTAGGATTTTATAATGGGCAAGGTTTATGATCGTCAGCCTAATCCTATAAACCTAAATCCTAAACCAACTTGAATTATGCTCAGGATGGCCTAAGCAGTGACACAGGTCTTTGATTTCCCGAGCAGTTGACATGAGAAGGAGAACGAAGCCTCCATTTTTAGCTCCCCATTCAGTTCTCATGACTGAGGGGAACCTGTAGAAATTTACTTCCAAAGGTGAAAGCTTCAAGAACCTAACAAAGATTACTTTTTGTGAGAAAGTCTTTTGTTAACGTAACACTTAGAACATTAGAAAGTGATCCTCTCTAATGATTAAAACAAATGTTAGGGTGGCCAACAGGTACATGAAAAAAATGTTCAGCATCACTTATAATCAAGGAAATGCAAATCAAAACCACAGTGAGATGCCACCTCACATCTGTGAGGATGGCACACATTAAAAATACAGGCAACAACAAATGCTGGAAAGGATGTGGTGAAAAAGGAACTCTTCTACACTGCTGGTGGGAAAGCATACTAAAATTTTTAAAAAGATTTATTTATTTATGCATACAAAAGCTGAGGTGTAGGCCAGAGGTGTGGGGCAAGGGGGGAATTCACCAGAGACAGAGTGGGGAGCAGAACAGCGGATCTACTGAGGTACACTGCTGAGGGGAGCAGCGGGAGAGGCAGCAGAGGTCTGCTGCGCCATGTGGGAAGCTCCCTGGCTGGTTATCGAACTCATGCTGCAGTGGCTTGGATTGCTTTATAGCACTGCGACTTAACCCCTTGTACCACCAGGGAGGCCCAGCATACTAAATTTCTGGCCATCTTGTGATTTACTGTTTAATCACTTGCTCATTCACAATGAAGACCTACTAGGTGCTAGGCTTTGTACCAGCGGCTTCAAAAAAGATTTCTGATCTCTGCTTTGAAGGAGTCCCCCGTTTAGCAAGGGTCTCAAGAATGTCAGTGTAAGGATATTTACTTTCTGTGTTATTTTCGACTCCTTGCGCTCACAGGTTGAAGCCGAAACCCAGTGGGGCTGCCCGAGTGCTGCTCACTGAATCTGAATAATGTTCCATCCACATTCATTTCTGCCTCCTGATTTCTGGACTCTACCTTTCTTTTCCCTGTTCTTGCCAGCTTAAGAAAATATATATTTACCTCTAAACAAAGTATCCGGAAATGCCCAAGAAACTATCCTAGAAAAGTCAAATATCAAAAATAAAGTCTAGAATCGTGCCTGTCTCATTTTTGCCTGTCCTGATTTCTGTTGAGCGCTGAGTATGTGCTAATTTGTTCGGCATTATCCTAGTGACAATTGAGTTCCAAGGACAGAAAGTTAATTCTCTGCTTCTCAAGTCTCTAGAGACACACAATCATGTAGAATGTCCAGTGGGTCTTAAGATGGGATATCTAAGGCCTGAGTGGTACATTTTACTCCACATTCATGGCCAATGCTGATGCCCTTGAGAGGCCTGGGAGGGGCAGCACCAAGAAGGCTTCATCATGATCACATGTTTTCTCTGGGCCTCTTCTGAGTCACTTGGCCAAATTAAGGGCTCTGTCTTCCTCGTCCTTCCCATCTGGAAGTTGCTGAGCACAGCTAAGTGGCTCTGGGACCCTGTGGAGAAGGCTGACAGCCCTCTTGATCTACCAGAAAGCCCAGAGAGACACATGTCTGGTTAATAATAGAATCAGCTACTTGACAAGGCTCTTTTAATTTATTAGAGGGACTCTTTGGATGGCAGGTGGTTAGAACCAGAAAGGAAAACAATGGGCAAATAGTGTTTCTTTTTCCTGTGGCGTTGGGTCTTGAAAGAACTCTCACCCCCTATCTTTCGTTCACCTTTTTGGGGCTCCGCTGATCACTGTCAACCAGGAAAGACTTAGAGGGCTCCTCTCTCCTTTAGCTGAGACCAATGCATTTTATTCAATAGGCATCACCCTGTGATACTAGGGCAGCTAGAATTTGTCTCTATGGCCTTCCTTACACCCCAGGAAGGACCCTTGAGGCCACCCAAAAGGGCAGCTTTGGCTATTGAACAGGCAACTCCATTAATTTGGGATGAACTGAGTGTCAGCAAATTGAGTTTCAAGGGCAGCCGAGGAAACTTGTCAATTTGAAGCAGTCTGCCCTGTGTCCAAAGAACCTTTAGTAGCTGGATTTGGGAGGCTTGTTTGCGTTGGTTTATGTAATAGCTACAATCCTCTAGGTAGATTAAGTAATTTCTTCATTTAGAACATCCAAAACTGTATGACATTTGAGAGATTTCCTCAACCTTGTCAAGGGCAAACACTCACTTTATTGCTTTCTTTCCCTGATTCTTTACTTAAAGACAACAGACTGCTTTTTCTCTCACGGTGACTGAAGGAGCAGAGGTGAGTGGAAATTACCACAGATGTTTTATGACGCTCAAGCCCTTGCAATTGTGCCCCCCAAACGGGCTAATAGCTGCTCTCCTGTGTTTTCTCATTCTGGCTCCTGTAATTTTTCCTCCCATTTTCTTTCCAAGTCAAGATCTTTGCCCTTTATGTGAAGCATAATAATACTTAGCATTTATGCAACACTTTGCATTTTTAAGACATTAAATGATCATTAATTAGCTAATCCACACAAGGTAGCACGGGCAGAGCAGGCCAGCTGTTACCTCACTACACAGATGGGAACACTGAGGTCGCGGTGGAACAACTCATAACCCCGGACCAGGTATTTCTGCTCCCACAGCAGAGCCTCTGACTTCCAGTGAAGGCTTCCTTCACACTGGGCTCTCCAGCATAATGTCAAAAGAGAAAAAGAGAAAGATCATGTCTTCTCTATTAAAACCTACCCATTCATTCTCAACTATTTTCCTCAATAATCTGTCTGAGCTGTAGAGAATTCCAGGTCTGGACTCCTCCATTCAGGAAGTGCACAATGCACTTTGCGGAGAGGGGGTGGGTATTCAAGACTCAATATGCCATCCTTGCTCCTAGTACCCAGTCATCAATGGAAATTGGATATATTTCAGAACCAAAGACTAGTTCTTCTCCAATCCCTCTGCTGTGGCATCCTTGCAGAACACCTGCTGGAGATATATACTTCATTGGCTTATTTATGAGTATATCATTGGGGCACAATCGACAGCCTTGCTGTAGTTCAGCTATATGGTTTATTGCTTCACTGTTCTACAAGTTTTATCTTTCCCTTTCAGATTCAAGTAAACTGAGCTGTTTGGACATGTGCTCTTTTTCAAACCACTTTGATTATCATCTAACACTTGACTATCTCCCAATTGATTCTGTCTTGATTTGTCTGATGAATTTTTTTTTCCATTGGCAAATTAGGTGTTGTTACTGTTTTCTAATTTTCCAAGACTTTTTTCTTTTTTTAAATACACAGTATGTTTCCATATATGGTCTTAGGGCATTTTACCCAGTCCTTCCTGAATTTTCAAGAATGGGATTTTCTTGAAATTAAAATTCCACCTGTCGATTTTTAATGACAGTGCCCACTAAAGTCATAAGAATCTGGGTGACAGAAGCAATATTTTATTCTATTTTTCTATTTTTTATTTCTATTTTTCCCACGGGGCTGAGCACTGTGACCTGGCAGATGAACAGGTGCTTAAAACCTGTGTAAAATGCTCCCAGTCCTTGAAAATTGCTGCAGAATGCATTACCTTGACCAACCTTCCAAAAATTTTCAATTTAGGTGGACAAGCGAGTTTTATATCCATAAAACTTTGAGGATATAGTAAATGACAATATGATCAAGAACCAGAACAGACCATAAAGAGCATGCATCTAATGCTCTGGCAGGCAAGATAATTAAGAATAGGATCTGACAGTCTGCGTACCTGACTGCATGTTCTGAGCCCAGCTCGAGCTGTGAGAGTGAGGTTCCACTGGGTTTTGGAGACAGACAGATCTGGAGTCAAACCTCAGCTCTCTGAGGAAGCAGCTGTGTAATTCGAGAAAGTCACTTTACTACTTCTAAGCCTGGATTTCCTCATCTATGACAAAAGAATAATATTTCTGAGAATGCAGAGGTTATACAAGTTCATCCCTTTTGTTCACTCTTGGCTAGAAACAGATCTAGACAGTAAAAATATCAATAAATATTTTCTGAAACAACCTTACCAGGCTTTCATTATTCTGTTAATACATGTATATTGACAATTTAATGCAGTATTTGGCATAATGAGTGCTCAGAAAATTTTTTATCATTATTATTTTAATTTTACCTGTGTTTACGAATACTGAGCGTTCTGGTCACACAGCCCTTGAATTCCATCTTTCCTTGGAGTGAT
Source organism: Scalopus aquaticus (assembly GCA_004024925.1). Lineage (NCBI taxonomy): Eukaryota > Metazoa > Chordata > Mammalia > Eulipotyphla > Talpidae > Scalopus > Scalopus aquaticus. The sequence goes on along the minus strand of PVIJ01002150.1, from coordinate 55,896 downwards.
GACACTGCAGTGTGTCTAAAAAATATAAGTCTATAGAAAGGTGTACACTGATTCTGAGCTGTTCCAGGCATTTCCTCGCTGATGTCACTTGTGGCTCTAGCGTGTGTTGACGTCGGTCTTTCTGAAGCTTAGAGTGTTTGTTGTATTTCCCAGATTGAATGATTCACTTGCTGCATCTCTTTTTCTGCAGCCTCCATCTCATCTTATTGGTTGCAGGTAATTTTCTCATGCATGACCAATGCCCAGTTTGAGGTCCTAAGATCCAGTCTCAAGTCCCACAAGCTCCTGGATAAGCTACTTTTAACTTGCAGTCCCCAGAAAGGAATGTCCTTGGGCCTTCTGTGGAATTGCAGAGTCTCATGGCAGATGTGAAGTGCTTCCCCATCTATCTGAACTGTTTGAAATTCAGAACAGGACTAATCTACATTAGGGAAAATATATTTATAAAGCGAATACAGACTTAGATTCCAGGCATTGCCGTTTGCTAGCTGTACAATTTTGGAGTGGTACACCTCTTAAGAGTTTCCATTTCTTTTTCAATAGATTGTGGTTAAAAAAATACCTACCAAATGGGGTTATAGTCTATGTTAAGAAAAATGATGTGTTTAAGTACTTTATATTCGGTCTGGCACCTACATTGCCTTTATTTTTCTGTTTCTGTTCTCCAGAAGCATGTTCAACCATTCACAAGTTCCCTAAAAGAGATCCATTGGCCCCAAAGTCACTTTTCAGACCTAATGAGGATGATTCCCAAAGAATGGATTTCTTGGGCTCAACTCTGAGTGTGAGCAGAACTTTCAGGCACTGTAGGGTACTGGGTGCTGCAAAGGATATCAAAGTCCAAGAACTTCACAGTCTAACTAGAGCCCAGGCTAACAAATACATGAGACCACAGAGAGCATATGATGTTCACTTACTAAGAGTTGAATTTGGTATTGCAAAATCTCAGTGCTGTGAAATTCAGAGGAGAGGAAGGTCATTGAGAGCTCAGTGAGTCAGGAAGCCCTGGAGCTTCATGGGCTCTCGAACCACGAAGTTGTGGGGGGAGGCAGAGTGGGACCTTTGCTGTCAGCATAGTGTAAATAAAAAAGGGATCTTCTTGTCTAAGACCTACAAACGTCTCAGGGGAAGTATAATATGAGACTATCTGGGGTTGGAACCCACCAGTTTAGAAGAAGCTAGGGTGAGGGCAGACTGAGTTGTGACTCCTATAGAAGAAGACTCAAGGGAGATGCAGCACTCAGTGCCCATGCTTCTAGAACAGAAGGCAACTGGAGTCCCAGTCTGGAGGGGTTACAGTGGGTGCCTAGGCGGTCAAGGAGTACACAGTCAGGATCACTGCATATCACAACTCAGGGGCACCATCACACAGAATACACTGGTGTATTCACCTAAAAGTCAACACAAGGTGTCAGTCCCATCACTCAGCCGCTCCAGAATGATACTCTCTTCTCCAGCCATTATCTATCCCTGGGAGATGCTATCATACTGAAAGAGTCCCACACACTCCACTTGATCAGCATGAAATGGATGTTAGAAAAAAAAAATTTACAAAGTAAATTACCAGGCCACTGTACACAGAACAGTGATTTTGTTACAGCTGAAGGACAGGCCTCCCCAAGATATCCAGATTAGGCCTTCCTAAGATGCCTCACTTTGGCATATGGGTTATTTTGAGTTAAAGTCAATTGCAGCCCTGCAGGCTTGCAGGAAACTTCTATTGCTCTTTTGAAACTACCTAGAAGGATGAAAATTGGGAGTAGTGACCAGAATTAGAATTTTTACCAGAAATAACCTTTCTATCCTAGCTATATGGCAGGGAAAACATCTAATTACAGAACATCTGTCTTTGTCATATGAGTCAACCTCTCCTCATCATCCAAGACCCTCCTCTCTCCTTGAAACCCAGGCCCCTATCTCATATCTTAGCTCAGGATAAATGCCCTCACTTTGCTCCATTGGCTTTAGTGGACTCCATAGGTATGTAGTTAAATTTGTTCTTTTCTCCTATTGTCCTATTGATGTTAATTCACTGGATTAGTCTGAGAGTAGGGGGAAATTTCCTCTTCCTCCTACACTACCACCATCTTTAAAATGTCATGTGTGACAAGACATTAATATGCATTTTTAGTTGATGGTAACTTGGAATTCCCTTCATTGTAGAGTGGCTTTTTATAAGCACATGTATCCCAGAGGCTGAGTAGGTTGAGACTGTTTTATAAGAAGAGGAAAGGGTAAAAGATCCCCTAATTGTCTTCACTAAGGAGTTTGCCTTTGTGTTTCTCCCTCCCCTCCCCTCCCCTCTCCTCTTCTCCCCTCCATTCCCCTCCCCACCCCTTCCTTTTCCTCCTTTCCTCCCTCTTTGCTCTTCCCCCCCTTTCCTCTTTACCCTTCTCTCCTTTCTTTCTCTTTTCTCTCTTCCTTCTGTTAACAAAGGCAAAAAGTACCTCTAAGGTCCTCTGGATGTGAGCACAACCTTCTACTCTAAAAGGAGAAGTTAAAACAATTTTCCAATTTTATAGAGAAAAAAGGGACATACATACATGTAATTGTAAAGAATAAAGCATGGTGGTCTGATTTACATATATTGTAAAGTGATTACCATAGTATGTTCGGCTAACATCAATATTCTCATATAGATAAATAACAAAAGAAATATAAATTATAAAAAAAGACAAGAAATTCTCCTCGTGATAGTAATTCTTAGGAACTATTCTCTTAACCACTCTCCTAAACTCCGTACGGCAGAGTTAGGTGTAGTCACGGGTTGCACATCACAACTCCAGTACTTATGTCATAACCGGAAGTTGCTTCCTTCTGACCACTTCCCTCCTCCACCCTCTCCCTCTGTTAACCCCAAGTCTGTTCAGCTTTAGGGGAGTAAATTTTCAGTGAGGATAGCTGAAGACACATCTAGAGCTTTTTGATTCCTCTGTACGCTCTTCTCTCCCACTTCCTATATTCTATTTTTCATGCTACCTATAATTCCTTAGTATTTCTCCATAGATTTTGTATATGCTGACTTTCAGCATTTTTCAGACTTTGTGAGATACAGAATGAACTGTTTATATCTCTAACCCAACAGATAAGAACTAATACACACATATACACATAAAACACACACAATTATTGTTAAACAATATTCAGCCTTACTACTGGTGATGAAAGCTGACGTTGTATATTTTCTTACATTATATTTTATATCATCCCATCCATTCTATTTCATTTAAAAATAATTCACTGGGCCGTAACCCACTAGATTCATTTTATAACAAATCAATGGATCATAATTGGTAGTTTGAAGAACTCTGTTTTAAATGATTATTGACTCCTGAATTAGCCCCATCTCTGAAGAGCCTTTTGTTCTTACCTGATTCTAGAATCTCCTTGATTAGATTGTCTCCTTGAAATCCAAACAAAAAAAAAAAAATGATGAGGTCAATGATATATATTAAAGAACATGCGAACAAGTTTGAAATGGTTTTAAGAAAGTAGCCAAATGAAATTAGTTTAAAACTCAGGATCTCACTTTTATTTGAGGTTTAAAAGTTTTTTTTTTTTTTTCTAGTCTATGTCCTGTCATTTTTGCTCTCAGGTGGGCACACCGGCCTGTCCGAGCAGACACTGACAGTAAGCATCCACATGAGTGTACTGGGCTGGCTATTTCCATATCAGATTCGTTCTTAAATAACAGCTCTTCTATTTAAGTCACAAAGAGAATCTAAGTCTGGAAATTAGAATATGCTCTAAGATTTCCATCACAATTCTGAACTTCACTTGATATCAAGTCCACCCTTTGCCAGTGTGACAGTTTACTGTCTCCTCTCCTCATGTCCTCATGGCCTCTGATGGAGGTGGGCTTGGGGCCTGGGAGAAGATGTAGAGCAGAGGGACGTGAAGAAATTGCACTTGATTCTCACTCTTGGACTTGTACCAGGGACTTGGGGGACAGAGAAGGAGACACTTGAAACATAAATGGGTGAGAGACCCATGAGGAGGTTAACAATGGCCACGTTTATCTTGGTTTTGATTTTGCTTTTCCTTCCAGACTTGTCTGGCGGTTTCTGCACCTTTCCCATGGGTCCCCTCCAGAAGGGGCTTTAGGATTTGTGGCAGACTTTCAGGCCTCAATAGCCCTGTGTTGGACTAACCCTGTTTGGCTGGACATTTATCCATGAGGGGATGGGTAACTTTGGCTGCTTGATTTGGAAACTATTCCTTGTCTTTCCCTTCTCATCTCTTTATTGCATAGCAATTGCATTAAAGTTCCTTTCCATTAAAGGTCTTATGAACTACCATACGATTTGTCTTGATGCAATGGATGGCAAACCTATTTAGAGCGGGCAGTTTTGGGCTCCTGGGGTGCCCCTTACTCTGCCCTGTGACACTATGAAGCAGGACTCCTCACACAGACCATGGGAAAACCTAGCCGGATCTCTTGGGGAAAGAAGGCACTGTACCACCTCCTCCCCCCACCCCCCCCACCCCTCAGGGGTTGACCTGGAAGCATAGTAACAGCTCTTCATAAAGAAAAACTTCATCTAATCCTCCCTTGACCTTTTCATGTCTTTGAAAGCAGGTGAAGAGCATAGAGCTGAACAGTGGGTTTTCCTTAATTTCCTCTGGTCATCTACATTTCTCTGGCTACCCGCTTTGAAATTTCCTGCCTACCGCATGTTGGCATCTCTGCTGAAACTTAAAATTTTATATCCTGTCATTTTATGAAAAATGTCTTAAGGTACATGAAATTATAAAGGAAAGGTAACTGCATTTGTTTTGTATTATTGCAAACCAGGTCAAATCAATTTCAAATTCAATAGGTACATGACTTAATTATGTCTTGCTTTATAGTAAGTGTGATTTTTTACAAAATTCATGTAAACTTAGTTTCTTTTTTTTTTTTAAAGAGTTATTTATTTATACACACAAGCTGGGGTACAGGCCAGAGGCGTGGGATTGCGAGAGGGTTCACCAGAGACAGAGTGGGGAGCAGAACAGGCAGATCAAAAATACACTGCTGAGGGGAGCAGCGGGCGAGGCAGGAGAGGTCTGCCGCACCACGTGGGATTCTCCCCGGCTGGGCGTCGAACTCGCATCGCGCGCTGCCGACAGCTCCACAGCGCAGCGCTCAACCGCTGCACCACCAGGGAGGCCCATCACGTAAACTTACTTTCTAAGTAATCCTTTTATATTTAGTTTTCACTACGAAAATAACAAAACAAAATTATGCAATCTCTTCTCTCTGTCTTTACAAATAGACTTAAAGCAGGTGTTCGCAGAAAAAAAAATAGTTGTGGCACTTGGAGGGTCAAAACAATTCAAGATAAGCTCCCAAGTCCTCAATCATTCCCCATGCTTGACCACAACACCCCAAATTCTGAAGCAGGGGAGAAAGTGGGAAGATAGCCAAATTAAGGCAGGAATGTGGGAAATTGGGTCAAAAAGATAAGGGAATATCTACGGCTAAGGGCTCTAGCTGGAGCTTATAGTGAGGGCCTAGCTGGGGTGTCGATCAAGATGCAAAGAGGACCAGAGCGCTCGTGTGTTCCTGGCTACTTGGGGTGTCAGGCTTCTAATCCATTTCAGCCTGGCTCTGACTGTGTGCCTCGGTCTCTTCTTCCTGCTCGTCTTCCTCCCCTGAGTTTTACAGCTATAATGAAAAGATAATTGTCATTTGGCTTTGATCCAGCATTCCAGGTGGCAATATTTTTTCTATTTTTACTTCTTTTGGTAGTGACTAAAATATTTTTACTATTAAACAGCTCTCACCTGAGTAATGAGCATTTGGTTGCAGGGGCTAGGGTTTGCCAGGTGGGGATTATATGGAAACTCTGTGGATTGTAAAGGAACACATATAATAAGTATAACCTGAGGGGAAGAGATTGCTATTTAAAAAAATAAATGACTTCATCCACTTGTGCTTTGTAAGAGAGAGCAAGTTTTATCTCAGGAAAGATGGCTCTTTTGTTTGGGAAAGCCAATTAATAGGATTTTGGGTTAGGCACCCAGGCCTAGTCTGCAGTGAAAGATTGAGAGAAAAGAGAATTAAATCTCTCTGCACAATAAAGCAGAAGGCTTGGCCCACGTGATCCTGCCCAAGCACTGGGTCACATTTAAAACAGGACAGTTCAGACTGGAATTCCAGGTTTGTGTCTCAGAGTCTGTCTTTTCCAGAGTCTAAGAGTTGAAGGTTCTTAAAAACCCACTTTGTGACTTGAGAATTTCTAGATTCTAAGTTTCAGTAGCTCTTCCTCCATACAGCTCACTCCATCCCCCATCCTGCAGCCCTCACTGCTTCCCTTCTTCCCTCCTGGGGGCAGGATGCCCAACTCAGGTGGCAATATTTTTCTATTTTTACTTCTTTTGGTAGTGACTAAAATATTTTTACTATTAAACAGCTCTCACCTGAGTAATGAGCATTTGGTTGCAGGGGATAGGGTTTGCCAGATGGGGATTAAATGGAAACTCATACTCATGGGTCAGGCCCTCTGAGCAGGAGGCCCTGGAGGGTGAGGTCTGTTCTCAGGACAGAGGTTGAGAATTCTCTCACGTGACTATTGTCTTTTCTCTCCCATTGAATAGTGGAAGGAAGAGAAGCTTGGTGACGTGAAGACTGCTTTACCCTAGAGCAGGGGTGATTTGCCTTCATGATTAATAAGTGAACTCACATATTGATAATTTTGGTCCTATCTTGAATGTTACTAGAAGTTAGCTGTAAAAGAAAGGAATTTAATCACTGCAGGAACTTAGGGAGTAAAGCAATTGGCAGGGGGTGGGGTGGGGGGATGGTTCAGGGGGGGGGTGGTGGTCAGCAGAAAATGAGACCCAGACAGTGTTCTAGAACAGTTCCCAAAGACAGGGCCAGAAGGTATTGTAGGGAAAGAGGTGCTGACCTTTTAGAAACAATGGTATCTGCCATCAGATTTGCTATTGCTTTTCTTACAGCCTAAAATTTCCTTCTCCTTTCTCAAAATTATTGGTAAAAGCCTATTAAATCCAACAATCACAATTCTTTGGGGAATGCAGAGGAGGACCATGTCCCAGGGTGACATGGAGAAGGGAAGCTTGAAGGCAGCAGAGGGAGGAAGTCAAAGGAGAGAGGAGACTGAACCAGGCAGCTGGGACTCCCTAGGGAAAGCAGGGGTGACTCTGGGCACCTGGGGACACTCAGGTTATGTGGGAAACAGTGATGGTCTCCAAGATATTCAGATAGGCCTCCCAGATAGGCTTTCCTAAGACATTTCACTTTGGTTTGTGGATTATTTCAAGCTGAGGTTGATCAAGGCCCTGTAGCCTCATGAGAAACTTTTGCCACTTTCTTAACTACCTAGCAGAATGGAAACTGGGAGTATTACCCAGAATTTATATTCATATATATATATATAAACCAGAAATAACCTTTCTATCAGAGAAAGCTATCTTTATTGCAGGGCAATCATGTAATTACAGAGCATCTGGTCTTTGTCATATGAGTCAGTCTCTCCTCACATGAATCCCTCATCCTCCTCTTGAAGCCCCATGTCCCATCCCATTCCTTAGCTCAGGATAAATACCTACACATCCTCATTCGGCCCTTTTGCTTTAGAATCTACATCCATGTAGAGTCTCCAGAGGAATGTAATTACATTTGTTCTTTTCTCCTACTAATCTGTCCGATGTTAATTTGATTGCTTTATCAACTCAAAAAGAACCCAAAGGGGTAGGGAGAAATGTCCTCTCCGGGCATACGACAATAATCCACAAAACAGATAACTCACCTCCAGTAACATAAGGCTGTTTCCTAGGTCCTGAAGTTAACACTGGGCATGTCAAGACCAGTATGTGAGAAGGGGCAGTTGTTCATTATTCTCACCTCACCCCATTCACCCCAAGGCTGTCCCCTGTCTCATTCGCTTCAGTCAGCAACAGAGATAACATCCTCTAATGACCTGCGAAGATACTGCCTAACACAGCGTTTCTTCTCCATAGGAGAAGACACATTCTCTTTCTCCCTCTCTCCATATCTCTCTCCTTCTTTTGACTGATTCATTTGACACCCTTAAGGCAATCTTTCACTCACAGATTTTCTTTAAATTCCCAATTTATTCTCTTCATTCTTAGCTCTTGCTTAGTAGCGTCAAGAAAATTACTTTCCTTTTTTTTTTCCTTGCCTTCTTTCTCTTTCCTTTTGCCTTTCCTGACCCTCCTTGTTTCTCTTGCTCTCTTTCTTCAGCTGGTAATGGGAAAATAAAAACTGACTCTAATTACGGAGGATAAGTAGAAGTAGCGCTAGCTATATAGCAGTATCAAGCAAGAGGCAAGCCGTAAGTTTTGAAGTGAAATGAGACATATTAAGGAGCCTGAGCCATCAACTTCAACGATCCTTGAGGTAACACAAAAGCCCTTTGGAGATTACCACACAGTCTCCATTTACCTCCTGATCCTTCTCCAATTATCTTACTTTCCTCAAGAATGAGCTTACATGTAAAAAAAAAAAAAAGACATTTCTTTTCATTGTTCTACTGTTTGGTTTAATTACTGGTATTACACAATTATTGTTTTCTACAAGGTTTTCTTGCAACTATATAATATTGGAGCCATATTATGGGTTAGATATTCATGGGCTGGGCTGGAGCACTATTTATAACATCGTTTCTATGGGAAAGTTTATTCCAGGTCCCAAGCAATGAACTTAAAAATGAACTTTTGGATTATAACTTGGAACAAAGCTTAGAAATAGGAAACTGCTTGCTCATGAATATGTAAGATAGCATTGTGAGGGCTACAAGAGTACATGGTTCAGTTAGCTCACACAATTTTCTTAAGGTTCTCTTACCTATTCTCAGCCAACTTTGACTATTAGCCACACTTTGGTCAATTTGCTGTCTAAAATGCAGAATCCCTTGCAAAAAAGCAGAAGGGGCTCCCCTCCACCTACACAGTCCTAAGATTGCTTCTTGTGAAAGTTGAGTTTCTGGGGGGCTTGTTCATTCACAGGAAGCATAGCTCATTGAGAGCTCAGAAGTCAACTCCTTTTCTGGAAGGGCTTAGGAGGCAGTGTTTCATGGTAGAAAACACGAAGACTTGTGTGGTTACTGGGGGGTCACCTTGAGCTAGTCAGTATAGTCAAACCTCTTCCAAGAGTTATTTGGGGAGGAAATATAATAACCATGATACACACACACAAACACACACACTTTCATTTTCTAATCCCTTGTGATTTATTGGTTGTACTATGAATGGCCAATGGAGAATATTTTCTGAACCTAACAGGAGTTTGCTTCATGGATTGGAGACTTTAATCTTTCAAGCATTTACCTCCAGTGATGATCATCTGGGGAAAAGGAAGTTGCCAGGGCAATGCTGTCCCAGCCTCCAGCAACCAGAATGAGTCCCCTGTGGAGAGCCATTTACACTTAGGAAGAAATGTGATCACCTCATGCTTACTGTGGAGTTCGGGGCGATTTGAATTGCAATGTGGTGTATCCAATCCACAGAGTAAAGAAAACTGAGCCAGTATCATTAAAGCTTGAAATGTTGAAATAAGTGGCCTGGGCCTGGCTTCCCTGGTGATAAAAGATTCATCTAGCAGCACTGAATAAAAGAAACTTGCTAAAAACAGGCTGGACTTGACTCTGCTCTGAGTACAGTCTATATGATGTGTGTATACACACATACACTCATCTATTTTTTCTTCTGGTCACTGATTTTTCTCTCTTAGATACATGACTGTTTGGAAGGGATTCTGTATTAAAGGAACCAGTTTGTTGCATCTGAGGAGCAGGAATATTTACAAATTCCTCTAAATTCTCCTCCAACTCTCCCTAAAAGATAAGGACCTGATTTGCCTGGGGCTATTGCAAAGATGGCTGTGTCCACACAGCATTAGCAGCTCCTGATATACGGGCACCTTTTAAACTGCTGGCAGCACCACCCTTAATAACTCTCTTCTTTACAAAGTGCTTGTTGTTAAATATTTATGAGGCCTTGCAAGATGGGCCCCTATCACTGCCTGCAAATATATAAATGCCTCTCTCTCTCTTTCACTCTCTCTCTCTCTGGCATCTGCATCTTACCAGTGACTGCGAAAGGGAGGAGGTGGTGGTACAGTGTTTCCACTAAATCCTCTGTGTGATGCTTCTAGCATACGCTGCTCTGAGGTATCCCACCATGCCTCAGTGGCAGATGCTGTGAGGATGCCACAGAGCCAGAGAGGCTGGCCTGGGTGAGCATGGCGGAGGGAGAAGGCTGTGCCCCAGTGAGAGCCCCAGCAGGCTCCCACCAACACCATCTCTTAAATATTGAGAGGATCCCAAAGCAGGTTCATAAAGATGAGCAAAACTACAATAAAATGGACTGGGGGAAAGATTTGCCATAAAGGTAACAAATTAAGGTTTAGTTTCTCCTCAGCAGTGAAGGTGTTCACCAGGCAAACACAGCCACTGATTTCCTGATCCCTTCCAGACAGGTAAATGTGTTTGAACTTGAATGTGTTTACACATCCATCCCCTGTGGATCTTGTCATCCAAAGCTTTGAGTGTAGTCGGGCTGGAGGGTGGGAGGGGCTGGGATATAGTATGGATATAGATATAGTGTGGATATAGTGTGATTTCAGATATAGTGTGGATTTTTGTAAAGATGTATGTTACATAATGCCCACAATTTTGTAAGCTTTTGTGAACAAGTATCTGGTCCTATTCATTTCTGTATCCCCAGAACCCATTTTAGTAGGCAGTCCATCCATGTCCAACAAATGGATGACATTTTCCAGATTGCTTTCCAGAATTAGGATGCCCATTTACAAGGCCACCAACCCAGAATTGCCCAGACTTTTTAAAGTTTGAACAGTGATTTTTTTTCCTCATTGCTTAATGATTAGCAGGGTTAAAAAGAAATCCAAGATTTTTTCCTGTAACAATTTGTGTTTTCTTCCACATGTACTTAGTAAAGTAAATCTGGTGGCTTCCCTCAGGAATTTGTATACTGTCCCATGAATTTTCAAAGATTTAGGGCCATTGATTGTGGGTTCATTGAAAGAGTAGAATAAACTAAGAATAAATAATCATAGGTTAAGCCATGGGTCCAGTGGAAGAAAGAAAGCATAGAATATTCATCATGATCATCACTACTACTATCAGTAGAGCAGCAAATACTATTTATTGAACACATTTTTATAAACATTATCTCTAGTCTTCATAACATTACTGATAGGTAAATTGAGAGATAAACTGAATTATTGATTATGAAAGGTAGATAATATTATAGCTCCATTTTTTAGGTGAGGAAATTGATGCCCAGAGAAATTAAAATGGTCTGGATCACATGCAACCTCATGTTCATCACAATGCTATTCACAACAACCTAAGTTGTATCCAGTCATTGACAGATGTGTGGCTAATAAAGATACATATATAGAATGTTACTCAGCTATAAAAAAAAGATGAAGGGCCTCCCCGGTGGCGCAGCGGTTAGCTGCGGTTAGCACTGTGGAGCTGTCGGCAGCGGAGACGCAAGTTCGACGCCCGGCCAGGGAGAATCCCACATGGCGTGGCAGACCTCTCCTGCCTCGCCCGCTGCTCCCCTCAGCAGTGTATTTCTGATCTGCCTGTTCTGCTACCCCCTCTGTCTCTGGTGAACCCTCTCGCCGCCCCACGCCTCTGGCCTGTACCCCAGCTTGTATGTATAAATAAATAAAAAAAATAATAAAAAAATTAAAAAAAGATGAAATCCTGCCATTTGCAACAACATGGATAGACTCAGAGGGGATTATGTGTAGTGAAATAAGTCAAATGGAGAAAGACATCACATGTATTTACTCACATGTGGTACTTAGAGAAAACAAACAAATGACCTATATAAAACAAAACCAAACTTTTAGATTATAAGATCAAATTGTTGGTTATCAGAAGAAAATGGGGAAGTAGAGGTGAGTCAGCTGGATATAGAGGTCAGTTGTAAGGGAAAGGATAGAATTGGACATTTTGTGGTGAACTTAATTTTGTGTAGACAGAAAATGATTTTCTTTTTCTTAAAGACTTTACTTATTTCTTCATAGGAAAACTGTGATGTAGGCCAGATGTACCAGTGGTGAGAGGATTCACCAGAGGCAGAGCAGGGAGCAGGGCAGGCAGATTTACTGAAATACACTGCTAAGGGGAGCAGTGGGCAAGGTAGGAGAGGTCTGCTGTGCCGTATGTGGGCTAGCCCCCTGGCTGGGGATTGAACTAGGCCATTGTGGTGGACCATTGTGATGATAGTACTGACACTTAGCCCCTAGGCCAGAGGCGTGGGGCGGCGAGAGGGTTCACCAGAGACAGAGGGGGTAGCAGAACAGGCAGATCAGAAATACACTGCTGAGGGGAGCAGTGGGCGAAGCAGGAGAGGTCTGCCGCGCCATGTGGGATTCTCCCTGGCCGGGCGTCGAACTTGCGTCTCCGCTGCCGACAGCTCCACAGTGCAGCGCTTAACCACTGCACCACCAGGGAGGCCCTTCATCTTTTTTTTAGCCCTTAGCCCTTGGAAGCCCAGACAACGATTTTCAATGATGCACACCTGAAACTTAAATAATCTTATAACGAAATGTTACTTTAATAAAAGACACTCAGCGGTGGGGGGGGGGAGGGGAGGATAAGGGCACAAAATGGAAGAGAGGAGAATACAAGGGACCATGGAGATGGATCACGGGTGAATTGGTGGTGGGCTGCCCAAGGGGAATACAAAATGTAAAAGACATAAATAACAATAAAAAAAAATAAATAAAAGTTTTTTTTTAAAAAAGAAGTCAGTTTCTTAAAGTGGGCGATTCTCCATTTTTCACTCCCCTGTGATGGCAACAACCGATAACACTTCACATTCTAGATGTTACACTAGCCTGGACCGTGGAGTATAGCGAGAGACAACAGAATTCCAGAGGATCTAAAATGTATATTTAACAGAAGTGAGAAATTAAGCTTTGTTATTTTTAAGCTTGACATTTTTCTAACCAATATCCTGATCAAAGCAGACAAACTTCTCACTAATTTTTGCACTTTATAGATGACTTATTAGTTCTCAAGTAATACTGATATGACCTTGCAGAGCTATGTCACAGCTCAAAATATGTCATGAGCTTTGTGATCTTGGAAACCATCATCCAGGCGTCCTCACTATGCTTCCATAAAGCACTTGTGGGTTTGTGCACCACCTGGTATAGCAGTTCTAAAATATTTTGGTGTCAGGACACCTTTATACACTTCAAAATAGTTCAGATTCTCAAAGAACTACTATTATGTCTGGGTTATCACTATCAATATTTACCATACTAGAAAGAAAAATTGAAAATAAGTGATTACCAATGTAAAATAACATTAATAAACCTTTTGCAAAAATGTATTCATGAAAATTAAACATTTTTTCTAACCTGGAAAAAATTTAGTAAGAAAAATGTCATTTTATAATTTGCAGATAACTTTCATATCTGAGTTATAGAATTCAGCTGAATTCTCATACATCCTTTTGCATTACATCAATTGGAATAGGTTATTCTGGTTGAGGAATATGAGCAAAATGTGGCTTCACATTCCAGTTTATTGTAGGCTAGAAGCAGAAGTATTTTAATAGGCTCTTCAAGTAATTATGGATATTCTTTGTTAATACACCAAATCTTGACAGGTGGTCTTCGTCTCTAAAAGGTTCATTGAAACATGAAATCTGAAACCATATCTGCAAACTTCTCACTACCTGTGATGCAAAATTTTATTGGCATATTTTGCACTTTCAATGGATCTTATAACCAGGCATGATTTCATAAGATCAGGTATTGTCTCTATGGAAAAACTTGTTTGTTGAGTTATTCAGATCATCCAAAAGTTGACACATTTCATAAAACAATATCAAAAGGGGGGCCTCCCTGGTGGCGCAGCGGTTAAGCGCTGCACTGTGGAGCTGTTGGCAGCGGCGACGTAAGTTCGATGCCCGGCCGGGAAGAATCCCACATGGTGCTGCAGACCTCTCTTGCCTTACCCGCTGCTCCCCTCAGCAGTGTATTTCTGATCTGCCTGTTCTGCTCCCCGCTCTGTCTCTGATGAACCCTCTCGCCGCCCCAAACCTCTGGTCTGTACCCCAGCTTGTATGTATAAATAAATAAATCTTAAAAAAAACAACAACAATATCAAAAGCCACACTAACATAGTTACTGATCATATCAGAAAAATCTTTGTGTATTGGGAAGCTGTCAAGCTCATGGTGACTGACACACATTTTTAAAAAATCTGTGTTTTGCTTAGAGGCTCCCATTTTATCATTGGCAACAAATGCTCTCAGTTGTTTTCCTTTAAGTGGCAGGCTCACTTTGCTCATTTTTAAGAAAATGTCTGCCAAATGCCCAAGTCTAAATAACCATGGCTTGACTAGAATTTGTTCTTTCAAGTGAAAATTGTGTTCCAAGAAACAAGTGGTTTGTTGAGCTCACAACTTCACCTTTCAAGTGCTCTTGCTTGGAAGATAACTGAACTTGGTCCCATAGCACACAAACTTATATGCACTGTAGGGTGTAGCGCAAAATATCTGAAAGGTCTGTACTTAGAGGTTGAGATTTAATAAAATTAATGTTTTTTTTACTGTTTTACTAAAGGTCATTCTCAAATGAGCTGGCTTTTTAATTTTTCTTGCTGTGAGGATGTGGTGGTGAAGAATAATACAATAGCTGCTAAGATAATTTGGTGCTTTGGCTTTGATTCCTGTTAAGGGACCAGAATTTTGACCCACCATTGCATTTATAACACCAGTGCAAGTATCAACAACGTCAAAAAGACAAAAAGCATCCCCAGGATAAGTAGGAAAATAATTTCGACTTCTACAGATTCCTGAAAAGGTGTCAAAGTCTCCCCGGGGGACTGGATCAAACTTTGATCACTGCTGTTGTAGCCTGTTGCAGACACAGTGGGCTGCAATAGAACTAGTGCTGGTATGCATCCCCTGCTGCTCTTGAGCGCCTCGGTGACCCTGGAATGTGACACTCTCTAGTGGCTTTAATTTGGTAGTCTGCAAAATAACACATTTATTCACTCAGTGGATATTTATTAACTATTCTATGCACTACCTATAAGAGGTTCTGGGAATATAGCCATGAAAGGTAAAGTCTTTGAATTCATTTTATAGTCTACAGGAAACCAAAACAAATCTTAAGCAAGTGTGTGTATGCGTATTAATTTAAATAAAGAAACACTATAGACATTTGGCAAATACAGACATGAGCGAAGTCAATAGGGATGGCTGTATGTGAAATTAACCAAGTAATGAAAATGGGGAGGAGATGGCATAGCACCCAAGGTGGACAAAGAAGCTTCTGTTCTGAAAAAATGGCATTTGGGTTGCAACCTAAGATGAGAAACTACCAGGCCGGTAGCTTTCTGACTCCACTTTTCTGTAATCTTGGCAGTGCCCCATGGGGTGCCTCTGGGTTTAACAGGGACAGTGAAAGAGGAGTCGCAAAGGTAAATAAAATATTAGTTACCATTTATGAAGCACATATTACCTTCTGGGCAGTGTTTTAAGAACCTTACTTGTATTAACCCATTTAAACCTCACTCTAAAATAGATAAAATAGAATTCTATTATGTCTGCCTTGTGAAAGATAACATTGAAGTCCAGAGGTCACAGAGGTAGGCAATAATAGAGGCAGAATTCAAACCCACATAGTCTGATTCCAGAGGTGTTAGGCATTTCCTGAAGTGCTTAGCAAGCTTCTTATCATATATGAAATGGATGAAAGTCCCTTCAGATACAGGTACCTACGATATTATTATTGAAATAGAAATATTTTTTAAGTACAGATATCTGAATAAGGCAAAGTGAGTTGATACAGAAAAATATTTCACAAGTGATAGGATGTATTATCTACAGAGGTGATAAAATTGGGTGGGTAATAGAAATAAAGTTTGAGCTATGCAGGAAGGCAGCAACAAGAAGTGTGGGAGATGAACTGTCCTCCTTTGGCCTTGTTTTGAACCTGAAAGGGAAAGGTTAAATATCTGAGCACAGAGGAAGTGGCAGTCTGCAGCTGCTCACACCTGAGGGGCTGTTCTGAGAGCAAAGTGTGGAGACTCTACAAATGCTACATATCTGGGGGCAAACCTCAGGACGGCTTTTTTGATCCATTTGTTCCACCTGCCTCCAAGCTCTGGAAGATGCTTCCACCCACCCCTTCCTGAAATCCTTTCCTACATCTTAAAAGAGCTTCCTTCTTCACTCACTTGGCCTGAGGAGCCTGAACATGCTGGGTCTGCCTGTCTTTTCTGTGAGAGGAAGTGCCGTTAAGAGCTGATGTTTACATCCTCTGCTTGACTGTTCTTTAACTGAGTACCTGAGAGGTCTGTGAAGACTTCACTTTTATAACACTGGTCAACAGTGAGATTGTTACTGACTTAAAAAGGCCCTAATTTGTAGTATCTTGGTGTGCTGAACATGAATATAACCCTGAAAAATTTTTATTAGCTCTCGTTTCAAAGATATTTCATATAATTTATTTTATGTGTTTCACTGTGTAAATTTATCCAGTAGGACTGCAACAACATCCTAAATCAGCCTAGGTGATGTAATATTGCATCGCATTGCATAATACCATCATGCACACATCATCCAGAGTTGATTACATCATTTTCTGAGGCAATGCAATATGCCAGGCGGCTGCTGAAGCAAGCTGACATCAGCAGTGCACTATAGAAAGCCCTGTCGGAAAGGTTGAGCACTGAAAATATTTCAGACTTTGTGCAAAACAGTTTAAGCTACTGTTCCATGAACTGTTATTATTTTATCCATTTAGGTACAATACAGAACAGTAATGCCTCAAAAGTGCATTAATAGCATGGACAATTTCTGCTCTATTTGTGGGGAAATGACATTTGCCAACCAGAAGAAAAGGATCACTTCTCAAGTGAAGAAGGCTTATCATCTTTCCTTCGGATGCAAGGTTGGTGACCAAGACAAGCCTTGGGCCCTGCATCTATGCTGTGCTACATGGACGACACAGCTTTCACAGTGATTCAATGGCAAAAGACCACCAATGCTGTTTGCAGTCCCCATGGTGTGGAGGGAGCCAAGCAACCACATAAAGACTGTTACTTCTGCTTGGTTCCTCCTCTTTCCAGTGTAATAATGAAGCAAAAGAAGTCGAGAATAGTCTACCCAAACATTCCGTCTGCACTGAGGTGACCGGTTCAACAACTTGCTGCAGGGTGATGCGAAACAAGCATGGAATGCTTTTCGCCTAGTGTCTACAAACTTTCTTGGGAATGTTAGGGCAGAAAACTACCAGGAACTAGTAGAAGACATGCTGATGCGGTATCAGAAACTTGGCTGCAATATGTCTCTAAAGATCCACTTCCTTCATTCCCATTTGGATTTCTTTCCTGAAAACTGTGGTATGGTTAGTGATGAACATGGCTAATGTTTTCATCAAGAACAATGGAACAAAGATACCAGAGAATATGGTCCACTATCATGCTGGCTGACTACTGCTGGACACTCCCCAGAGATGGTCCTGAACAGCTGTACAAGAGACAAGCGAAGAAATCTAAGAAGTCTATGACTTGATTTTTTATAGGTATTAACCGTAGGCCTATTACTATTGGCATGCATTTTGTGATGTAAACATCAATTTATTGCAGATTACAAAAAAAAGCTAGAGCCAAAATTAGAATTTGACTGTCATATTCGTGTTGAGCACATGAATATTTCAGTTATATGACTTTTGTAAAACTTTGTTGACCAGTGTTAGCAGTGGCTCTCATCTTGCTGTTCAAGGAAGACCATCAAAGGACATGGGATGCTTGGTCTTGAATATTCCTTTCATGAAACTTCTTTTTTCTTGAACCATGGGCTTTAAGTTTGTCCCATTTGCTCAGGATGAATTTTGAATCTGTTTTAAGTTGGTTTGTGTTAACCAACAGATAAGGCTCTGGAGAAAACTATCTGAACAAGAGAGCCTAAGAAATAAATAACTTTCATCATTTCAGAGGTGAGAGATTAAAACAGTGGCCCCGCTGCACTAGCTGTGGGGCAAGACCTGCTCTTTTGCGCCTGGCCCTAGAAACTGCTAAAGGACAGCACAAGGGGCAGCAGGCGGTGCGCATTTTACCACCCACCACCACTGGCCCCACTGGGGTTCAGGCTGCAGGCAGAGGACAGCAGTGAAGGCAGGAGATAGTGGTCCCCTATCATACCACCCCAGGGCATGCAGCCCCTGGTTCAGGACTGCAGGGAGGACCATGGGGTCCCATGGGGTGAACTCCAGCACTGTGGCTTCTCCAGCTGCAGGCAGCAGAGAGGCCGTGCATTTGGTGCCTGGAGCATGAAATGGGCCCCTCAGGTGCCAGCTATGAGCTGATCCAATCAGCCATGGGATTGAACTGGTTCAATAAGGTGGGGCACCCTGAGAGGATATAAGGCAGGCCAGGTGTCAGCTTGGCATGGGGGGATTCTGTGCTTGAAAAGGTCTCTCAGGCTCTCAGACTCACTCTTTGCTGGAGCACTTAGCAGCAAAGCCAAAAGAGCTTTGCAGAGATTGGGGGTCACTGCCTTGTAGTCCAACCTCTGACACTGCCTGAGAGGTGCACCAAAGGCCCCGGGCCGTGTGTCTCAAAGAGCTGTTTGTTGGTGTGGGCCAACAACTCACAAAGAGCTGGTGTTTCTGACACCAGCAGCTCCTAGTGACTGGTGCTACTGTCACGACTGGCCATTGCTGTCCAGCACATTTACGGTGACAGGTGCTCTGTGTCCAGGTCACCTTTCAAGAACTGTTAATTGCCTGGCACCTCCTTCCAGTGCTGCTGCCTCCGTTACTGTCTGGCCCAGCATCGGGACTGTCCATCCTGACCTGTAGAATGTAACTATGGGCTGCTGTGACATCACCTCAGTGGCTTGGCCTATCAGTGCCTCCGGCTGTGATACATTGGATCCTCCAGGATCTCACTGATGGGATAGAAATCTTGTATGTGCAGGCTTTTGTTTAGGACATCTGGACACTGTGGGCATGCCCTGGGGTGAAATGGCTGGCCACTTGTGGCCTTGAGACCTCTTTGGTCTCCTCATTTGTTAAATAAACCACATTGTTGTTCCCTGAACATGAGTGGTCTTGCAATTGTGCACGTGGTAAGAACCCACACACAGTGACCTGCCTTCTACCAGCACTGTTGTTTTGAGGCTATGGCACCCCTATAGCAGCCTCTTTCAAGATGATGAAGTGGATTTAGTGGTTTGAAAAGAAAGGTGACATTGGTGTCACTCTGCGGACTGAACTGAACTGTGGTCCTGGCACATTTGATGAACCACCCTTCATTTTCTGTCAGCAGAGCCAATAAGGACTCCACAATTCTGGTTTGTTACATGTTCATGTCTCCTAATTAGATAGTGCTAAGGGTGGACAAAACCTGAACCTGGCTGTTTTAATCCTGTCTTGCATGGAACCCCACCTCAGCAGTCCTGGAGAGGATGGGAATTAAACATTCAGTTAATCAACATTCACAAAGCACCTACTATGTGCATGCATCATGCTGGAATCTAGATAAACACAGCAAACTAGATAGATACTGGCCTTTCTCAAGAAGCTGACCATCTAGCTGCTGTAGTAAGTGATGTGTTCTGTATAGGATTTAGTTGGGCTGACATACGACATGTGGAGAAACCTGTGCTATTGAAATAGATATGAAAAATTCTTTAAGATCTAAGAGATCCTGGTACTCAGTGTGGTTACAGAACAGCACCCGGGGGATCTGCATCCCCCAGGGAGTCACTGAAGAATAAGAGCAGACAGAATTGAAATGACCTGTACTTGGGGGAAGAACAACATAGAGTGTTTGCTCCTGGCTATCACGAAACACCCTGTAACAGTGATGTCAGCAGAAGACACCAGGGGAAAATGACAAGGACCAGAAGAGGCATGTGCATCTCAAAGGTGGGCTGATGGGCCAGGGGACAACTTCCCTGACAGTCCTGGATGACACAGAGCACGTCACCCTCCTTTCTCTCCTCATTCCTGGTTATAGGCAGTTGGGGCGGGGCACAGGGAATGTGAGTATTTAGCAAAAAGATATTAAATTTTAATAGAAGAAATGAATGACCATTTCCACAATGGGGCAGAAGTGGTAATAAGGAAGGTTCAGTAATTGGGAGAGACTGATGTTGTATCTTGGCATCTGTGAACTCATGGCACAGCATGCTGGCGATGGCCTATGTGCTTCCTCATTCCCTGCATGGTTCACATCTTGTTAGTGTGGCATCTGAGTATGTGGTTAGATGAGTACTTGGAAGCCACATGTTGGACAATAGGAACTACCATCACTGAACCAATAGATGAGTGGCAGTAGAAAATGGACACATTGCCCAATGGATAGTGTTTCTAAAGAGTTAACAGAGGAAAAATATCAGAGGATAATAAATATATATCTCATGCATTCTCTTTATCACATGTGTATATTCAATCACTGATGTGATTTCTGTTTCTAGTGGGGAAGCAAATCACATCAGTGTCTAGGCTAAATATATGCATTTTGTGGGTGAGCTGAAATTTTTAGTGAGTGCAAAGTTGCTTTGGATCATCTCTGCCAAGTTGATGCCTAGCATGGGTATGCCATTCATGCGCCTAGATCAATATAAATATGGATACCCCTGTAAGAATTAGGCAGGAAAAGTGGGACAATTTGACAGCCCCTTGCTGAGACACAGCAGCTTCCATCTCCTGGAAGGGCTTGAATTGCTGAGTGCAGCCCTGATGGACTACAAGAAAGAAAACAGCAGCCCGGCAAATGCAGATGCTTTGGCAATATTCACTTGACAGACTGATGCCTGTTTGTCATCTGGGCTGTCACCTATCAGAGATTTGAATAGGAGCCATCTATAGGATGTTACATAACCTGCTGGCTCACAACAGCCCCAGTGGAATGGAACAGGAGCCTCACAGAGGGGAAGCGAGCTGTGAGATGGAGGACAAGGCTCTGCTATTCTTCCTTTTAATGGATTCTGTGCCTCCTGCATCGCCATGCTTGAACACACAACAAGGGGATGGAGGCGCCTGCTCTTTAAGGGCTGTGTCAATCAGAGAAGAAAATTAATCATGGCAAAGTTAGAGCAGAGCAGAGAGAATGAAGCAGGTTGTCTGTGGGGACTGGACACTTGAGATAGTGCCCTGAAAAAGTAGGGAGCTCATCCCCAATTCTGTCCTTGGTCTACCTGATTGACATGGTCCCTCCCCCACACCAATTGCCAACTGAGGGTTGATTGTTGAACTCAATTGTCTCTTTTTAGGAAGGATGGTATGTTTCATTCTACAAGGCTATAATATGAGATTAAATACACATGTTTGAAATCAAGTAATAGCTGAGATTTTTAGGCGTCCCATGGGCATAGGGCTGCAGGTTTGATTTGTACACTCTTCAAAGTAGGATGCCATCCCTTACTGGCCCTGCTAGCAGGCAGAGGTTACATCAAGCAGAAACCTATCAGGGAATTATCAACACAGGCATATTTTGTTAGATGCAGATGGTGTAGTCCTGAGAATTACATGTAAAGCTTGGTGATATGTTTTATTTTACAGATCCTAGAGAATCCTGACGTAAGATTGAAGAATTTTATTGTGATGGGATGAATCACTCCCTACTCCCTAGTTTATCTGCATGGAAGTTTGCAATTTTGCATCTCAAATTTCCTTCTCTTAGTTACTTACCTAGATACTGCTGAGTCATCAAAGGACATGAAGCAGAAAGCGAGAATTTGGATTTAAGTTTTCACAGAATCATTATTTAATGAAAAAGAAGAGCTTGTTAATAGGTTAAGGGAATGTACTAAAGTGTGTGAAATTTTTATGTATGTTTGGTAGTCACCCTGTTTATGTAGGGTGGCACCATTATTAGACATGACAATTTGGCTATGATGCATGTAATAGAGAACTTTAAACTCATATTCATGTGGATTGGTTGTCAACATTGCCATAGTTGAGTTGCAATGGAGTGGAAACTGCCAATAGGAGAACAGTTCTATATACCTAGTTCAGTGTGCTACTTACAAAGTGGTAACAATGATTTCCCTTGGTTAATCTTCTACCACACTTACTCTGACTTTGCCCTTGCAAGTTGTCTTATAAAAGAGACAATGGCATGTGCAACATTAAGCTGGGGCTTAAAAAATACTCATGTTGTGTGGCTTGCCTTTTTTTTTTTATGCTCTGGTGAATACTGTGACCAGTATTCACTATACATTGAAGGATAGCATATCTGCCATCCCCTCTGTCTCTCACTGATTTCTCCCATCATTGCTGTTCTCCTGGTCAATTCATTTTGCATTCTCCTCTGAGTTTATTTTATTTTTGTTTTTAAAAATTTATTTATTTATGTGTAAAAGAGCTGGGGTGTAAGCCAGAGGTGTGGGGGTGTGAGAGGATTCACCAAAGACAGAGTGGGGAGCAGAACAGGCGGATTGACTGAAATACACTGCTGAGGGCAGCAGCGGGGAGACAGGAGCAGTCTGCTGCGCCATGTGGGAAGCTCCCTGGCCGGGGATCAAACTTGTGCTGCAGTGGCTGCAGATAGCTTCATAGTGCTGACACTTAACCACTTGTATCACCGGGGAGGCCCTCCTCTGAGTTTATTGAGCTGACTGTTT
This sequence comes from Scalopus aquaticus, assembly GCA_004024925.1. NCBI lineage: Eukaryota > Metazoa > Chordata > Mammalia > Eulipotyphla > Talpidae > Scalopus > Scalopus aquaticus. The sequence goes on along the minus strand of PVIJ01002150.1, from coordinate 33,285 downwards.
CTCATCCTCTTGTTATAGGACCCATCGCAGAAGAGTGGGTTCTTTGCTCTCTGGGGAAACAGTTCAGCAGAGAGCACGATGTGGAATTGAACCAGGCAAGGCTTTATTAAAGACTCATGCATGACTGAACCAGTGCCAGAAAGGAGAATTTAACCTGGCTCATGAAGGGCACTAGGAGGACAGACTTATTTTCAATTTTTTTTAATTGTCATGCCATTTGTTCATATCATTACTAGTATTTGGAAGTATAGACTCTCCCCCTTCATGTCTACACCTGAAGGGTAGGCCCGTAAGGCTGAGGAAGGAGACAATCATTGTAGCTAGGTCGGGATATGCCCAGGCATGCACAGGGGGGATACATTCCAAATGTGCACAGAAGCCCTTGACCTTCTCCCTCCAGGAAATTGTGAGATAATCATTACTCAGGATCTAATGGTTTTGTCTAGCATGGCAGCTCATGGGCCAAATTGTTTGGACAAGACTTGCCAGCCCATGATTTAGTCCACCTGTTCAAATAGGACTTGGGCACCTCTTATCCTACTGGTTCAAAATTTCTTTTGCCTCGGCTTCTCACTCTTGTTTTGAATATGAAGACCAATGATGTCCCAATAACCATTGGTGATAGTTAATTTTATATGTCAACTTGACTAGGTTATGGGGTGCTCAGACATCTAGTCGTACAGTATTCTGGGTGTGTCTGTGAGGGTGATTTTGGTTGAGATTAACATTTGAATATGTAGACTTGTTACAGGGCAACATGTCTGATTAACTCCACCCCTCAGTTTCCGGTTATCCTCTCTTCTGGATGATGATGGAATTCTGGGATTCGTAGCCCTAGGGGTCTTGGATCTCTCTGGCTTGAGGTGGGGGTCCATAAACCTTCCTGTGGAGTTTGTTGCAGATGTCCTTTTTACCCCCCAACAGACTGAGAAAAACAGTGTCCTCTTAGGGTGAGAAGGCTTTATCCAATCAGTTAAGGCCTGAATTGAAGAAAAAGTCTGATGCTCCCAAGAGTAACAGTGAGCCCTTGCCTCATGACTGAGCTGAGATAGCTACATTTTCCTGCCCTCAGACTAGAACTTACACCATCAATTCTTCTGAGTCTCCAATTTGCCAAGTACAGATCTTAGGAATTCTCAGCTCCATAATTGCAACAGACAATTCCTTATGACAAATTTCTTTCTGTATGCATGTACACACACACACACACACACACACACACACACACACACACACAACTTTCTATCGGTCCTGTTTCTCTGGAGAAGCCTGACCAATACATTTATCTTTGGAAACTGTTTGTCTTAAAAGACAGAAGAACTTTTTTTCATTTTTTTCTTTTATTCTTTAAAAAATGTCACCCTCCTTTTATAGTTGTAGAAAAGCATAAATGGTCATGCTTAATCTACATGATCTGAGTTATGCATGCAAATCATTTCTATTCTAGAAGAAACCATCAACTAACATTTAAAAATTCTTAGTCCTTTTCTGACCCAAAGTAAATGAATTTTACTAAAATTTGTCTTGACAAGACAGGAAGGGCACCGTCTCACAGGAGTTATTGGTGGAGTCATGAAAGAAATCACAACTGCTTTGAGATAAAGGATAGAAAGTTGAAAAAATAAAGATGTGTGTAAGGTGTGGTGAGAAAAAAGTACTACTAAGGGGAAACTTAATTTGATCCCTCTTTCTGGGTTGTGCTCTAGGGGAAAATAAATTTAATTTAGGGTAATATGCAGTGAAAACTTAGTGACACCACTAAGGTGGTCCTTGAGTGATTTAAAAATAGAAAAACAATTTAACCCGAGATTGGGGTGGTCTTGTGCCAGACAGGATAAGCTCCATTTATTTCTTCAAGAGAGAAACAGCTCCAGGCTCTTGGGGTTGGAGTGAGAGAAATAGCAGGGAAGTTCCCAGGAGCTGTCCAAGGTAGATAGAAGGAAAAAATGATGCCAAACTGACCTGAATACGCTGGGGCTATGTCCCTGTGATTTCCTCATTTGTCTACAATTCTACTTCAAGAGTCCCTGCCGCTCTACTACAGTGGTTTGCATTTCTTTACTTACTGACTCTGGTGCTGGAAGGACAGTCATACTCCAGAGTCAAGCAGGAGAAAGTCACCTCCACAGGTGAGGGAGGAGCAAGGACCTGAAGGAAAGACTGCTTCCCCAGGGTCTCCCAGCACATTTCAAGAAATGCACCCTACTGTCTGCTGAGGACCTTCTAGATCAGAATTGCCAAAAGGTACATGTCACTTAAGGGTCTGTAAAGAGAGGGCTTTAAGGGGAAGATACAGATTTCCTGGTCTCAGGAGGTCGAGTAATGAGAGCAAAGATTTCTGAAAGCCTGGACTACTCATACTGTGCTTTTTCTCTTTATTTTTCTACTCACACGTGTCAATCTCTCAAATGTTTTGCGTTTGACCTCAATATGGAAATACAGGGAAATCCCGTCACTAGTAGATGCCAGACGGGGGTCATCTGCAGCCAGGAGTTTTGGTTCACGTCCTCTCACGCAGCATGGCTGTATGGCTGAGAAAGCGCCCTGGGATTGCGCTTGTTTAATTAGTGGGAGAAACCATTTGGCAAATGGTGCAGTGTGGCAGGCCCCGTGAGCTGCTTCGGAACCGTGGGCAGAGGGAGCATCTGAGCAGCTAGGCAGGCAGAGCTTCTGAATCCAGAGCAGGGCAATGTGCGACTGCAGTGCCCTCGGGCGAGTCTCACTCCTGACATGCCCGTCATACCTCGGCATCCGCACAGGGGTTTGCCTTGCCCTGGTTAGTGAGCCCGCAGAGGGAGTTTCTCTCTTTGCAGTCTGTAACAGAAGCACATGGAATAAGAGAAAGCATTCTGAAAGTAGAACGGGAAGGGAGAAAACCTCCAGATTTCCCAGAGCTCTTCCGTAAGCAGTGAGCAGCACCTTGAGTTCCCTACCATTTTTATCCAGCCTTTTCCAGCAGACAACAGTTACAGGCTGTTTGCTTCCTAACTCACAGAGTCATAGTATCTTTGGGGTAAAGCAACTTCTGAGATCATATAAACTCCTGTTTGTTTCCTGATAAGGGTTTCTTTGAACAATGATGTCAGTAAATGTCAAAAAATGCTATGTCAAGAGAAGAATGTGTGTATGGGGGGTGGAAAGTGGGTAATGCTTAAATTTCAGAAAGGCTGGGATAAAGGGTTAAACAGAAGGTTTACTGCAAGCTAATTTAAAACAGTATGCTGGTGAATAGTGCAGTGTTTCTAAAGGATGTTTGTTCAAAATATAGAATGAGAAAGACAGACGCACACACGTATACACACACTCATATACAATTTAACTAAGAACCAAGAGTTCCATGAAACAATATTTACCCTCACTCTATGTAGTGGCTTCTACTTATGTTTTATTCTAATTTACTTTAATAATATTCATTGTAATCCACATAATTTCATGGCCTATAGATTGTTCATGACTGCAATTTGAGAATCTCTAGCATAGTACAGATCTCTAAGAGGGGGGCATGCTATTTGATAGTTCTCCACTTCATTTGACCACAGAATCCTTTCTGGTGGAGTATCCTGCAGGGCAGGACTGGCCATGGTGGCACATGTTATTGTAACTGCTGAGCTAGTCCAATTCTTATAGCTCAGAGCATGAGAACCAGAAACAGGACACAAATTGCCCAAAGTTATACAATAAAAAAGTGGCATAGCTGGCACCCCAAATTCAAATGATTTGGTCCCTAGATTGGTTTGCTTTTTCTATACCATAATATCATTTGACTTACTGCTGCTTGATTAAATGGTGTGATCCAAGTAGAAGCCATACCCTGAGAAAGATGATTATGGCTACTGCCATAATGGCTACTTTAATTTTAAGTCAATTAAAATTACTTGGCATCTCTCAGCTATAGGATAGTGGAGGAGGAAGTACAAAGCTGGTTAAGACATCATTTCTTCACTCTAGAGGTGTATTTCCTAGAGTGGAAGATTGATAAATATAAATACCTGAGATATATAAGACAGAGCTTGATGCTTAATAAGGCCACAATCAGAGGATATGGAAAATGAAGCAACAAATTCAAGTGAAGAGGGAATGGAGATCTGAGAAGACTTTTGGAGAGTAGATTTTTTTCATGAGGACTTGAGGATTGACCAGGACTTCCATAGACATAAAAGGGAGTGGATATCTATAAAGATAACTAGAGACAATTCAGGGGAAGAGACAGCATAAGCAAAGATAGGGGAGATAATCAAGTATAAGTTATTTGGGGAAAACCATGATTAGAGAAACTGTCCCTGTGGGAGGTGCAGTTAGAAAGGTGAAATGTGTTGTTTATGAAGGAACTGGGAAGCCAGACTATATCATTGGTATTATTTTGTAGGCAATGTGAAACCAATGGATTTATCAACTCTATTTCCAGTAAGATTTTCCAGTAAACTGGAATCCAGAGGATTGTATAGAAGGCAGAGGAGTCAGTTACGAAGTTGCTGCAGTAGTTTAAGCAAGAGGTTTTAAGGACCTAAACAACCTCAGAGACATAGTGTTGAAAGGAGGGGGTTTGGTACAAGATATATAGTCAGAATTATGGCATTTTGACGAGTGATTAGATGAAGAAGAGGAGAACAGTGAGATAAGAGGTCTTAGAACTTGGGTGAGTTGGAAGAAGATGATAATATTAACTGCTGTAAGGAGCCTTGTAAATACAGTTTTGAAGGAAGATGGTGTTAATTTTGAAGGAGATAGGATAGATGAACTTTAAGCCAGGAGATAGTCTGCATAACTTTTATTTTATTTATTTATTTATTTATTTATTTAGATTTATTTATTTATACATACAAGCTGGGGTACAGGCCAGAGGCGCGGGGTGGCGAGAGGGTTCACCAGAGACAGAGTAGGGAGCAGAACAGGCAGATCAGAAATACACTGCTGAGGGGAGCAGCAGGCGAGGCAGGAGAGGTCTGCCATACCATGTGGGATTCTTCCCGGCTGGGCATCGAACTTGCGTCGCTGCTGCCGACAGCTCCACAGCACAGCACTCAACCGCTGCGCCACCAGGGAGGCCCCAGTCTGCATAACTTTTAAAAGAACAAATCAGTACTCACAAGGATCCTTTGTGGATTGAAGATTGCACCTGGTTAACCCTGTCATAGCTTGGGTTCAAAGCAAGTGAGTAATTGGGCCTTCCTGGTGGTGCAGCGTTTGAGCGCTGCGCTGTGGAGCTGTCAGTAGCAGCGATGCGAGTTCGATGCCCAGCCAGGGAGAATCTCACATGGTGCCGCAGACCTCTCCTGCCTCGCCCGCTGCTCCCCTCAGTAGTGTATTTCTGATCTGCCTGTTCTGCTCCCCATTCTGTCTCTGGTGAACCCTCTCGCCGCCCCACTCCTCTGGCCTGTACCCCAGCTTGTATGTATAAATAAATAAATCTTTAAAAAAAAAGCAAGTGAATAATTAACTTTCTGTGATTAAATTTGAATAGTTACAATGAAAGTGTTTTCTGACTTTTTTTCTCATGAGCTCTTACTTTGAGGTCCTCATGCAATAGAATTATTTTCTCCTATAGTCATAGACAGCAGAGGTTTCATCCAGGACTGCGTTTTGGTATTTCTGTAGTATTTTACAGTAGCAGAAGAGATGTCTAATGCTGGGCATAAATGGGCAAATAATAATAGTCACAATGAAATATGAATGACAATGAACATGAAACATGGACTTTGGTAAAGAAGACTGCTAAAATGAAGGTGGAAAGCTGATGACAGGTAGTCAAAAGTAAGGTTTCAAGACAGAGAGAGGTGAGATGATAGAGGAATCTTAATGTAAAGAAGAAAAATGGATATGATAAGGCTGAAAATAGAAAACTATTACATTCTTTGGGGAAATTACATGATGCAAATCAGTCTTTAATGAGCGTTGTCTAGCATGAAAATTCTTGATGAATTAAAATTGGGGAAATACTCAACTCAGGGAGACCTCTAAGATTACTGCAATAAATTAAAGGAGTTGAAGAGTGTCATAGCTCGTATGAGGGAACTAAAATTGTTCTTGTCAAGATTATCAATAACCTCCACTTTAAAACATCTGATATTCATTTGCTGTCTTCAGTTTATTTAATCCTTTAACATTTTAGACATTGTCAATCACTTCCTTCTTTTTGAAACTCATCAAGTAATTATTTAATTCAAGCTTAGTATATAAAGAAAAGGGCACACATCAAAAGTATACACATCAATTAGTTTTGGTAAAATCAAAATCCCATGAAATCACCATCCAGATAAAGAAAAAGGAACATCACCAGCACTACCAGTCTCCCCAAGGTCCTTTCCTATTTACCTACCAGGTCTCCAGAGGTAACCTCTAACCTGACTTCTACCACTATCAAATTCTTCTTCCTGTTTTGATGTTTTACATAAATGGAACCACATACTGTATCTGACTTCTGATGCTCAAAAATATGTCTGTAGGATTTATCTATGTTTACATGAATGTACCAATCAGCAGTTTTAATAGATATTTGGCTAAATTTTAATTTCTGTCTACTAGTGCTGCTTGGAACACTATTGTACATGTCTTTTGGTGCAAATATTTCACATTTCCAGTAGCCATTTGCCTAGGAGTGGGATTTCTAGGGCATATATCCACCTTCATTAAGTGCTACAAAACAGTTTTTCAAAGTGGTTATATGAAGTTACATCCCACAGGTAGTGTATGTCAATTCCAGTGGATCTGTCTCTTCAACACCACTTGGTATTGCTAATATTTCACTACTTTTAAATTCATGTTTCCCTGGTGGGTAATGAAATCGAGCACTTCCTTATGTGATTATTTGTCATTTACATATCACATTTGTGACATGTCCAGATCCTTTGCCCATTTTTAACTGCAATTTTTCTTGTTCTTATAAATTTAAAGGTATAATTTATATACATATTACACATTTAAAGATATAATTTATATACATGTTACACATATTATACATATCAATTATATATGTGTAAATACCTCCTTTACCTTATGGCTTAAATTTTTACTTTCTCAGGTGTGAAAACAGAAATATCTAATTTTAACATAGTTGATTTTCTCAATCTTTTTTCTAGGTTAGGATTATGTCCTTTTAAAGAAATTTGCCTAAATCAATGCAATGCAGATAGTGTTCTTTTTATATTCTAGAAACTTTGTTTTTCTTTTACATTAATAATTAAATCCTCTGACATTTACTTTTTAATATGGCATGAAGTATAGGGCAAAATATCATTTTCCAACATTGTTATTAAATTTAGCCAATATCATTTATGAAAAAAATTATTTATTCACACCACCATTTGTCACAACCTAAATGACTGAATGTGGACTTCTTTCTGGGCTCTCTATCTAGATCCTGTACAGCACTACTCTGTAATGTAGTACAGTTTTATAGTTTTATAAAGAGCTATGATATCCAGCAGTGGTGTTCCCCAGTTTTCTTCTTATTCTTCCAAACAGACTATATAATTTGTTAGTCCTTTGTAATTTGATAATTTTGTATTCAACTGGTAAAATTCCCACCAAAAGCTACTGTTGAGAATTAATTCAGATTGTCTGTAATCTATGCCTCAATTAGAGAAGAATTAGCACTTAAGAATTTCTGTCTAATATGTTTATGTCATTTGTGTTCTCTGCTGAAATTCTCCATCTTGTGTTCTATTTCCCTGAACGTATTAATTGCATTTATTTAAAGACTGATTCTGAAAAATTCGAGTGTGTATCATCTGTTACTGTTTTTGACTCTTTTTCTTTTGGTTTCATCTTGAATATGTCTGGTAATTTTTTTTTAAATACTAGTCATTATATATAAAGAATTAGGGAGACTCTGGATGATTTTTTCTTCTCCAGAGTAGTTCGCCTTACTTGCTGGCAGCCAACTAGAAGAGAAACTGGTCACACAATCCAGCCAGAGAGTGAATTAACAAAAGTTTGGGTTTCAGACTGCAAAATTACTTCCCTGGTTTTTCCATTTACTAGGATTTAATCCTTTGAAGTTACTGACTGAGACCTAGAGCATAGTAGATGCTCCCCAAATATTTGTCATATGAATGAATAAATGAATGAATGCTAGGAATAGAGAGGAAGGATAGTTGTTATAAACAATTCATAAAAAGGAAATATATCCAAATGATAAATTATTGGATGGTCAGAAAAGTTATAACATGTTTTTCTCCATTTCTCAAACAAAAATATGTCATAACTTTTCTGACAACCCAATAGATTCAAGAAAAAAGGAGAAAGACAGATCATGAATGGAAAACATTTCTGGATTGTGTATAGTGCCTACCTAGTGGTACTACTGAAAGCAAAGGGCATCAATGGGAACAGGTTGGATATATTTGGAATTAAGACAGAAGGAGGAGTTAGCAGATTTACTTCTGTTTTATATTGCATAACATTGGGTGATATAAAACAAACCAAGTGAAGACTGACAGTAGACAGTTAAAAATACGGGGTATGGGTGAGAGGTATGGGTTGGAGGAGGGAAAGAGAAGGGAAGAGAAAGGGGAGCTACTTTCCAGACCACAGTTTACAGAATGTGCACTTTTCATAAGATTATAGAGATTTGACAGCTTTTTGGAGTCGCAATTATGGATATAGTAGGAGAAATTGACAAAATGAGAATTAAAAGTAGAACTCAAAAATTTTGCCTTCTGAAAAGTACAGTTATGACTTAAGTTCTCTATTAAGTTCAAAAAGACTTTGAATTAACTTGTAGAAGCGAATTGTTCATTTTTATGAGCAGAAACTCTCAAGGACTTAGCTCCCCGAATCCATTATCATCCAAGGACTACAAAGCAAGTTAGTAGGGAACATATTCTTTTATAAAGTAAATAATTTTTATTGGTTCTTTAATATTTCCTAGACAGGTTCCTAGCTATTTTTAAGGTCTTTCACTGGCTAATCCACATTTGTGATAGATTAAACTACTCTGGGATTTGTCCTGCTGCATATCTACCTATTGATAAAGTACACACTACAGCACCAAATTTGGCCATTAGTTGGCCAAACCCAATTACATAGCTTGTTTAGAAAGTTACCTCACACCATATATTTAGAAATCCATGATTTCTGAGCCTGTACATATTCCTTGAGAGAAATATTCTAGACAGTCTCAGTGATGGCTCAGGACTGCTTTTCTGCCTTTCTGGGTGATGATAGAGCAAAGCTCCAAGTATTTGTGGTTTCAGCTGAGCCTCCAGCATGAATTATAGCACTGTGCTCCAAGAGTCCTTTAGTAGCCTAGAGTCTGTAATAGATGTTTCTAGTTCTCATGAAGATATTGAACAAACATCAAGGAAAGATGTTTTACAACCTGAAGCTAATGCAGAGGGTCGTTAACATTGTTATTAGAGACAATCCAGATGATTTAGCCAAGACCTTTGACAAGGGTATACACCTGTCCGTGAATAACAAGTGGCTGTTTATTGCCCATGCTATTAATTAGATGAAGGATAAGGATGGGAGGGAGTATCTACTCCAAAGTGTGTTTAAGTGGTGAGAGCATCAGCTGAGAGACTACAATGGTTCCATCATAGATGGCATATTGCTTGCCTGCTTCTGGCTGTGGACAGAGGTGCACAAGATATCATCCCAGGCCTTCTGGTTGTTCTGACCCTAAACTCGCATTGGATTATCCTAAAGAATTCTACTTAATATGAACTCCAGGAAAAACTTACATCATTTCTACTGTTATGATGCATCTTTACCATTGTTTTGGGCATTTCAGGCTAATGAAAATCTCTGCTTTTCTTTCTCTATTCTACTATCACCATTATTCCGTTCTTTCTTCCCAATGTTGGAATAGTGTAACTGTTACAGGAATAAGTTGAGACTTTGCTTTGGTAAAGTGAGTAAGAAATACTGGTGATTGCAATAGAGTATTAAAAAAATAAAATGTAAAATAATACTTAGAAGACTACTAATGCAACTGATGTATACTAATGCTGTATACTAATGCAACTGATGACTACTAATGCAACTGATGTATCTTAACAACTTCAAGAACAAATCAAACAACACCAAAATGTCTGATCATGACCAAGGAAAAGAGCACACACTAGACACACAAGTAACCACTGGAGCCTGCTCCCAGCTACATTATATAAAGCCAAGTACACACTCTGAAACAGTGTAGCAAATTTCTTTTGTCCTCTTACCCCTCTCATTTATAATTGGAGGTTGAGTCTGTGTCCTTGCCCATGTGTCTTATTGCTTGTACAATCTCTCCATCCTTAGAGCTAGTTAATTCTTGAGTCTGTCTTCCCATTTGGTGGTTGGATCATTATAAATATTAATAGCAACCTACATATTCACTTTTGGAATATGTTTGGAATGTGTTCAATACTTTTGGAATTGTTCATATTAAATGTCAGATAAATTTCCACGTGCTTGCAATGCTTTATCTAATTTAGTACTCAGGAATTCAATTTTAGTTTGGGATGAAGATACTGAGGATTGGCTGTCCCCATAGTGAGTGAATAGCGTAGGCGGAAGGGGACCATAGCAAACTCTCAAATTTTTATGTGCCAGCAAATCACCAGTGAATTTTCTTCAGTGCAGATCCTGATTCTGGGATCTGGGATGGGGCTAGGATTCTACATTTTTAACAAGCTGATGGTCCTGAATCAACTATGAGTGGTGACTAAGACCAACATGTAATTCACTCTTCCATAAGAAGAGGTGTCGGGGTCATGGGAAGCAGAAAAATTTGCGTTATATCATCTAAAATCCTGAAGAGTCTCCTCAACCCTATTGCATTGCATCTTCTGAATCCAAAGGGGAAATAAACTCAGATTTTTTTTTTCTGCCTCCATTTCAATAAACTGCCCCTGTGCACAGCCACGGGGAAGTCTTTCTCTATTGCAGACAGTCTGGTACAGGCTATTGCCCCCCTGTTTTCCAGCAAACACCCCTGGAGGATGAGATGCTATTGGTCAAGAGCAGAGCTTTTGATCTTCTTAGAAAGCCACTCTATTGTTTGCTTCAAAAATGGCCTGAGGCTGCCAGTTCCCCCAGTTGAGGCTTTAAACATACACTGGCCATTTATCTATTTTCAGTCCTTTCAAATTCCTTCTCATTCTTGTGATTTGGGACAGGGGAGAGGGCAGCACCTGAATGGCCGCTACTCGCCATTCATTATCCAATAGATCTCTATTAAGCCAAAGAATTTTTTTCCAATTGTTTCTTTCCTTCTAGGTATAAAGACCTCCTTTCACCCATTATGCCTCTGATCATTTTGCTGCCCTTTTCTGAAACTTCACTTTGTTGCCTCTGCTTTCTTTGAGGCAAAGATGATCAAAGCAGCTCTAAGCATGCCGGCAATTTTTACAATAAATAGCATTTTCTGGGTTATTTTTCATTCCCATTTTAATGCCGCTCACTCACCTTGCTTGTTCTTTAAACTGTTGCTGTGCATTTTCTATGGCTTTAAATCAAACAGAAAAGTCACTTCAGATTACATCAGAGTGCTTGTCCCTACCCCAAATTCACCTTAATGAGGCTTGTGTTGAGGTTGGAGAGATCCAGTAAATTGTCCACAATGGTTTCTTTTTTTTTTTTTTTAATGTTTTCTGCCCTGGCCAGAAGTAAATTTGAGAAGACTTGAAAATTTAAGGGTTTCCAAAATCTTCTTATCAAATTGTAGCAATTGCCCTCTGCAACATAGAGTTCCCAGGGCCTGAGTTGCCTCTCACTTTCTGGGCTATCCCAAAAGGTAACACTGGTCAACAAATTTTTAGAAAAGTCATGTTACGGAAATAAAATTAGTCATTTCCTATCAATTTGTATGTGCTCAACACGAATATGACAGTTAAATTCTAATTTTGGCTCTAGGTTTTTTTTTTTTTGTAATCTGCAATAAATTGATGTTTACATCATGAAATACATGCCAATAGTAATAGGCCTATGGTTAATACCTGTAAAAAATCAAGTCACAGATTACTTCTTAGATTTCTTCGCTTGTCTCTTGTACAGCTGTCCAGGAATAGAATAGATGGAAGACAGTTGCCATTGTGCAAAAGCACAGACTTAAGAATCAGTTTCGAAGAGTCTAGAAATAGTCTCCATTCTTGTGGGTCATGAGTGATTTCTAAGGCATTCATGAGGCCCTCAATATCAGAACAGAACACCAGAGCACTTTACTTACTGAAGAAATGCTCCAACTGCTGGTGGCGCTTTCGATCTAAAGTCATTGTGATATCTTCTTTTATAGATTCCATTGTTGGAGTCTTGATCCTAGCAATTCTGCCTTGTTCTTGGGTGAGTCCAAATCAGGAACCAGGTCATTTAACTAGTTCTTCCTGTGTTAGTCTGTGTGGGGTTGATGATGCAGCACAGTGAAAATTGGGATCACTGCATGCAGATGGAACAGGAGATGAACAAGTCAGCTCACCCTTGTCCTCATCAGATGAATCAAGACAATATTCTACTGGAGGTTCTGGAATAGGAAGATCCTCACCGTGTGGAACTGGTCTCAATGCAGATGAACTGTTTGGGTAGACTATTCTTGACTTCTTGTGCTTCATTATTCAGCCAGAAAGAGGAGGAACCAAGCAGAAGTAACAGTCTTTTATGTGGTTGCTTGGCTTTCTCCACACCATGGGTACTGCAAACGGCATTGATGGTCTTTTGCCATTTAACCACTGTGAAAGCTGTGTTGGACATGTAGCACAGCATATATGCGGGGCTCAAGGCTTGTCTTGGTCACCAACCTTGCATCCGAAGGAAAGATGATAAGCCTTCTTCACTTAAGAAGTGATACTTTTCTTCAGTTAGGGGTCCTCACACCCAACCTTCCACTTACTCACCTCTCAATTTTTTTTTTTATTTTATTTATGCACACAAGAGCTGGGGTGTAGGCCAGAGGTGCGGGGGCTGGGGTTGAAAGGATTCACCAGACACAGAGTGGGGAGCAGAACAGTAGCATTGACTGAAATACACTGAAATACACTGGCAAATGTTACTTCCCCACAAATAGAGCAGAAATTGTCCATGCTATTAATGCACTTTCGAGGCATTACTGTTCTGTATTGTGCATAAATGGATAAAATAATAACAGTTCTATGTTAAACTGTCTCACACAAAGTCTGAAATATTTTCAGTGCTCAACCTTTCCGACAGGGCTTTCTATAGTGCACTGCTGGCATCAGCTTGCTTCAGCAGCCGCCTGGCAGTAGGATTGCATTGCATCAGAAAATGACGCAATCAACTCTGGATTATGCAATGCGATGCAATATTACATCATTCTAGGCTGATTTAGGATGTTGTTGCAGTCCTACTGGATAAATTAACACGGTGAAACATCTAAAATGAATTATATGAAATATCTTCAAAATGAGAGCTAATAAAAAAATTTCGGGGTTATATTCATATTCAGCACACCAAGATACTACAAATTAGGGCCTTTTTAAGTCAGTAACAATCTCACTGTTGACCAGTGTAATCAACCACCTACCAGTTGCATCTGTCTCTGTTTTCCTCAACTTTAGCTTGTTGTCATTACATGGCTGCTGCTACAGCAGGTCATTGAATAATGTCATTTCCTTCAACATCATAACCTTGTTTATGTTTCATTATAACCTTAATGAGGAAAAAAAAAGCCGTAGCTGATAGTGAACAAAGCAATGTTATTTGAGGACCTGCATTCTTTATCCATTGTTTTGATTAAAGTGGCAGTTTCTAAGACCCGAGAGATGACATTAAGCAAGGATTTAGTCTACTTGCCCTGCAAGGAGCAATGCCTATTAATGGCTACAATTTACTGAGTAATCATTATGTGCCAGGCGCATGTTAGAACATCACATGTGTCAGCTCATTTGGTCCACCTCACAACTCAGGAGGACCGTTAATTATTATTCCCTTTTACAGATAAGGAAATCAAGGCCTAATGATTTGATCCTTGTTACACTAGCAAGTGAAGGAGGCAGGATTGAACTTAGGGCTCTGGAGCTTAAACCTTTTAATGCCAATCTCCTTGCTATGTAATAGGCAATTCATGAAATGTTGTATATACATTATTTAAATTTCAGTAACAGTATGCCTCATTTGAAGAATTCCATGTTTCTAAAATTCATTCAAAACAAAGTATATCTGTCTTTCAGGAAGTTTTTAATGATTAAAATAAAGGGGTAACTGAAGCTTAGCAATTCCAGCTACAAATCATAAAGTCAACACTATGCTTGTTACACTTGTTATTTAGAACTTATAGCTTCAGGCATCTGCGCAGACACCGAGCATATTGGGGGCATCTTGATTCATTTATGAATCAAGTCTGCAATAAGCAGGAAGACATAAGCACTCTTCTTTCCATGGTGAAGGAGTTGATTCAAAGTCAGATAGAAACTGAGAGGTGAGGGCCTCCCTGGTGGTGCAGGGGTTAAGTCTTGGCGCTATGAAGCTATCAGCAGCATGAGTTCGATCCCTGGCCAGGGGGCTAACTCACATGGCACAGCAGACCTCTTCTGTCTTGCCCGCTGCTCCCCTCAGCAGTGTATTTCAGTCAATGCTACTGTTCTGCTCCCCAATCTGTGTCTGGTGAATCCTTTCACCTCCAGCCCCCGCACCTCTGGCCTACACTCCAGCTCTTGTGTGCATAAATAAAATAAAAAAAAAAAAATTGAGAGGTGAGTAAGTGGAAGGCTGGGTGTGAGTACCCCTAACTTAACCTTGTCCCTTACTGCCACTCCTGGAAGGTTGTTTTATGTTGAGACTGTTTCCTCTGAATTTTTTCTCTTCTCTCTATACTTTGAACAATCCTTTCCATGCTCATGGCTGGGGAATTTTGTGACTTCCTCCAACCAAACTTTGTTATCCTGAGAGGGAAAAGCGCCAGATGTGACTGTTGACCTACCTGACAGAGCTGGGGGTGGGTCTCAGAGCTCATTTTCTCTCAAATTACTTTTATGTCTGTAAGTCAGTACACTGTCACCATAAGAACCAAAAGACTTCCATTTGGCCCATCTAAGCAATCAATTCTATTGACTTTGCTTCTTATGACCCAGTCCCCTGGCCTAAGAGAGGCCTTCCCAGATTGCTTTGTAGCTGAAGCTCTTGGAGTGACAAGGGAGGGTTCCAGACCCAAATAACTCACCTCAACACCCTGTAGGTGTGGGATTAGTTGAGACATCTCATTTTACCCTCCCCCACTGCCAACATGTCCCTCACGGCTCAGAGAGGAAAACCCTTACCTTGCAGGGTTGTCAATATTTATGCTTTCACAGGTACAATGCCAAACACAATACATAAATTTTATTTATTTTATAAAATTTTAATCATTTTAAAAGTGTTGAGTTCTCTATATGTACCAAAACTCTGAGTCAGAGAAAGATTTGCCTTTAATATCAGTTCAAGCCACAGACCAGTACCTGACTCGGTAACAGTTGATCTGTGCAACCTTTATTCTTGGTAAATTATATTCACTCTCCATTGTGAGGACTTGGGTTCTAGGAATCTAAATGCAAATACGAAATCATAGTAATAAGTTTTTAATATTAAGAAATACTAATTATGATAATTGCATTTATGTAGTGAATTTGTTTACTGGCTGTGCAGTACAAAGCCTATTTATTATATGCTTACACATGTTTGCAGTCTTCCAAACCCACATCCGCTGAGTATCATTTCACTGGTGCCATTAAAAAGTGGAATAATTAGGCATTCTTTTATCTACCAGTAACAGAAATTTGTTTTTTATTATAGCAAAGGTATGGTGGTTGCCAGTGGCTCATGTTGGTTAGTAGCTCAATGATGTCAGGACTTAAGTCCTCAGGTCTGAAATTCTATTCATTTCCTTATGGTCATAAGATGGCTGCAGTGATGCCACAATTAAGTCCTGCATTCCAGTTAGGAAACACTTATCAGGAAGGAAAACCCTCCCCACTTACATCTCATCGACTAAAACAGGATTAATGTTCACCCTGTATTAGGAACTGAGCTCACGTTTCTAAAATCAAAGGGTTCCCTCTGATTCCTAAAAAAATGTAGGGTGAGGTTCTGCCTGTTTCCAAGGAGAGCTGGTTTTTTGGGAGGCGGTTAATAGTGCCTGATACAAAAGGATGTTGAACTAGAAGGAAATGAATAAGGAAGTCTGATCTTTTTCTTCTACTTGCTAATCAAGTCACAATGTAAAAGCCCTAATGCCTTCACTTTTTTACCTATAAATTAGAGATAATAATAACCTATTCCTCTCACAGGGATGGAGTACAGAAATGTACATATGTAGAAATGTTTTGATGATTATAAAGTAATGCAAAAAACCAAGTTATTATAATTAGGGCAATTCTTCATTGGGGGGATATTAGAGAAGCATAAAACCGTCTCTTCCCAATGGAACGCAAAACCAGGTAGGAAACATAAGCTGTTCCTAGGCAAAATTTGAAATAATCTATGATTTAACTATGAACCAAAAAAACAACAGTGAAGTTATTACCAATAGCATTGAAAAGAAAAGAAAGTATAACAATTAAGACAACGGAAATTGTGGACACACATACCTGAGCTGAAGCATCAATCCCAGCAAATCTTCATGCTGTGATTTTGGGAATTCACTTCTCTTTGGGGTCTTGCTTTCCTTGACTGTAAAACAGGGAGGGAAATCCTCCTACACATTGTTTTGAGATGCTAAATCAGATGAAACATATACAAAATTCTTAGCACAGAGTTTGACATAGAAGATGTACTCAATAAATGTTAATTAACAAAGCTATTATGTGATTTACTAGAAAGCTCTCTCCCCTCTAGCCCTTTTTCTGTCTTTTCTGGAGCCAGATCTTGCTGTGTCCCTAGGAAATGACCACATTTTAACATATTGAACAGGTCCTGAATGATCTCAGCCCTTACACAAGTTCCCTGAAGCTCCAGATTAACCTTTTTCCCAGGATGGTTATTGACAATTCACCCTTAGTCTTTGCTTTCTGTCTCTTAACTGGTTTTGGATTTGCTATGAGCCTGTGCTTCAAGCCCTGAGGTTGCAAATGAACTCATTCCCCTCTTTGCCTGAATCTTGGCCTCTTGTTGATGAGAAAGTGAAAATGACCCTAACTAGATTTTCCTCTGACCTGGGGGAAAGCAGAGAATGCAAGATGGTCAAATGTCAAGAGACATAGCAGAAAAAGAGACTCTCAAATGTGGTCCCCTCTGTCAAAACTGTATTCGGTTCCTGTTTCATCCCCACGAATACAGTTCAGAAGTTTGGGAGAAAAGATCAACAACTTACTTATGGATTTGGGTCCACTTCTTTCCATTGTAAAAAGTTGTACTTAATCTCTGAAAGCTACTCTTGGAGATTAATCTGGGCTGTTTCTCTTTGTCAGAAATATAAATAAGAAGTGAACTGCTGCTGTAGCATGTTGTAATTTAAATTAGAAAATTGCAGCAGGGAAGGACCAAAGGAGGGGAATTTTAATACTTGGGAGGATTAAAAAAGGAGGCTATGTAGCCCCCTTCTCTGCTCTAAATCAGGAAGAGAGACTTTAGGAAATATTATAGGTAATTCTCAGCATCTCTCAACTGCAACCATCAAGCTTCCAGAAAAGTCTGCATGCCAACAAGCTCAGAACCATCAGTTGGTGGACCCCACAGACAACTTGCAGTGATGGACTCAGATAGGCCCATAGACCAGAGATGTCCACCAAGTTGCAGCCTCTTCTCCCTTATCCCAACCATTCCTACCCACAGTTACATCTGGAGATCTCCATTTTCTAGGTTCCCTCTTGGAGCTAATGCCCTTTCCTGAGTCATGATCTCTTTCATTGGGTTTTGCACTTGTTCTTCAATGCCTTTCAGCTGAGGCTGCAAACACAAAGTTCCTCATCAGTGAGGTGGCCCTACTGTAAGTGGGTGCTCATCTCTGCCCGAAATCCCAGGCATTGTAGCCAACCACTGCCCATGCACCTGCTTGGGCCTCGGTGAGAATCTTGGACAGGACTGCTGACCTGCCAGCTACTATCCTCCAAGGACCAATCCCAGAATCACTTTCACTTCTTCCTCTCAGTCTCCCCTCTGTCATCCTTCTCCCCAAAAGCCCCCCAATGTGAAGACTAAGTTTGCACTGTGACCAATTGACTTAAACCATGAATAGTGATGTTACCTGCTTGAACTTTCAGGCACCCTTTAGATTTATTTCCAAGCTGGGCTTCTCAACCCAGGGGTGCTGCAGGAGAGGCATTGTGTCCAGACCCTGGAACAAACACATCTGGGTTCTAATCCTCAGTGTGCCTTGTACTAACCAGGTATCCTTGGGGTAGTCATCTCCCTGAGCACTAGCTGCTCACCTGCAGATGGTGATAATGACACCCCACAATGAGGCCCTTCCAGTACCATTTTAAGTGACCACGCAAAGGACACATGATATTATGGCAGACAATTCAGGAAGGTAAGCCTCTGTATTTTGATCTAGTGTCTTCAGGTATTAATACTGACAGCAATCTCAAACATAGTTTTAAATGTTAAAATAAACATAGATGCATTGTGAAAAGTACAGCAGTCTTAATAAATTTTTAAGATAAAACAGGTGACTTCCGGGGCCTCCCTGGTGGCACAGCGGTTGGGCGCTGCACTATGGAGCTGTCGGCAGCGGTGATGCGAGTTCGACGCCCAGCCGGGGAGAATCCCACATGGTGCCATGGTGTGGCAGACCTCTCCTGCCTCGCCCGCTGCTCCCCTCAGCAGTGTATTTCTGATCTGCCTGTTCTGCTCCCCACTCTGTCTCTGGTGAAGCCTCTCACCACCCCATAGCTCTGGCCTGTACCCCAGCTTGTATTAAAAAAAAAGGCAAAAAAAAACCAAACCAAAACAAAACAAAACAAAACAGGTGACTTCCGAAGGCTTTCACGCTTGATGTGTGCTGCTTCAGGCACCCCCTCTGACAGCCTGGGGGTAGAAGCTCTTTTCTCTGCTGTTTGAGGTATTTCAAAGACTTGCGTAATAAACAATAGGGCTTAAATCTGAAAGGGAAGAATACAGGAAATATATTTGAGAGGAGCAGATCAATGTGTTAGCCATGGATAGCTAGTAAGGAGCTTTAGATTATTCCAGGTTCTTTACTCATAAGACATTGAGTCCTCTTTCCTGCATCAGCTTTGTCTAACCTCTCCTACCAGGAATAAATATCCCTGTCATGGTTGAGTTGTAATCTGGAGGGAAGACCAGTTAGGGAGTTTTGTGAGCAGGGAAACATTTCTTAAACTCCTTGTACCTCAGTTTCCTCATCTGGAAAATAGGTGTATAATACCTCAGAGTTGTAATGGAACTAGACATAAGCCTCTAAAATATCTAGCATATTTCCCACCCTTTCCCAACACCACTATTCCTACCACCTTGGCCCGGACCACCTTCTCCACTGACCTGAAACACTGTCATGTCCTGGGAGCTGGGGACCCTGTTTCCATTCTTCCCATGTCCCCCACCTATTGCCTGTACTAACCACAAAGCAGCCAGGATGAAATTTGAAGAAGTGAGCTCTTCCTGGAAGTCTGGGTGGGAGGAAATGAGTGGAAGCAGAAGTCGATATAATTGAGCTCCCACTGTATACACAACACCGTCTTGGTGGACTCCTTCTATGGTTTGGCAGGGATCCACAGCAGTGACCGACAACCTTCCCTCTGCCCACAGATCTACAGAGAACCCCAGCCTTATCTAGGCCTTGTTCTATTGCACACAACTCAGAGAATCACATTAAAGCAAAGAATGATATTTGCACACAGACAGTAGGCAAAGAACAGTGTCCCTAAGCAGGAAACCACACAACCCATAATTGCTGTAGGTATCTAAGGTGTCAGGCCTCCCCTACCCAGTGAGGCTGCAAACCAGCTTTTTCATCATAAAGGAATGAGCTGCCAATGATTTTCATAGCTTGATTAACGCTCTTCAAGCCCATCTCCATTGGGTGCAGAAGTGAAGCCCAAGGAAGATGGATGTTTCCTATTACTTGATGTAATGACTGTGAGGCCAGCTAATGAAACCTTTACAGCCCGAGTTTACAGGAAAAAAACCAACAAACACAGATCAATACCTGAGTTACAGTTCCAATGCATTGATAAATGGGTGACAGGCTGCGGGCCTGGCCTCAGCAGAGAGGAGCAGGAAGAGGGTTGGGGGCCATGGTGAGAGAAAAGTAGAAACAAAAAGAAGGACCAAACCACAGGGTATCAAGGAGAGGTTGTGAAATCTGGGCATGTAGGGAGAGAGAGAGAAAAAGAGAGAGAGGCAGAGAGGAGAGGAGAGGAGAGGGGAGGAGAGGGGAGGGGAGGAGAGGAGAGCCAGGAAAAGAGAGAGGAGAGGCAGCACCAAGGAGGGAGCTAGCCCAGCTAGGCTCTGTTGCTGAAGGAACTGGTCTAGCCGTGAGGAAGCACAGGCCCACCCCAGAGTGACCCCCGCTTTGGTTGTCTTAGTCACAGTGAAAGTGGGCAGCCTCTCTATGTGCCTTTCCCCCTCCACTAATTAAAACCTCACCCCCACTGTTTCGTTCCTAGTTCTCATTAAGATTTTCTGGTGGTGACGCAGATATCCTTTTGTTTCCCGAGTCCTGGGATCAGCTCTCCACCAGGAAGGACAGCTCAGGTGCTCAGCTTTGGCCTCTGTTCTTCTGCCATTCAGAAGCAACCCTGGGGCAAGGTGACACCGACTGCTGGCTGGGGCCAGCCAAGAAAGCCTCAGCTCTTGACGAATTGGCCATTCATCTTCACCATCAGTGCACCTGGGCGCAACTTGTGGCTCGGGTGTGCATGCAAAGTGGAAACTTCACAGCTTTAGCTGGATCAGCCTCACTCCTCCAAGTCCTCTGGCTTTGTTCAAATTCATGAGGAAGCAGTGACCACCCCCTCTCCGCCCTGTCAGCTACTGTCCCTCACCTGAAATAATATCATTTACTCCTTAATTATGTTCGTTGTGTGGCCCTGCCCGAGCGCAGGAAAGGAATTTGTGTGTGTGTGTGTTGCCCGTTGTATTATCCCCAGCACTCAGAGCCCTGTTAGGTCCAGGGTAGGGGCTCAGTTGATATCTCTGGAATGAAGACATGAGTAAGGATAGGTCACTGGGCTTTGGTCCTGACCTCAACAACCACTGCCCTGCATCTCAGTTTTTCATCTGGAGAATGGGGATAATAATCTCCATTTATTAAAATATAAAAGGACATTCAAATTATGTATTAAAGTCACAGAAGGACTCACAGAAGTGGAGTGTCTGAAAACAAGTGACAGCCTATCCATGGACTGGGCCCTGTGCTGTACACTGCACGGGCCACTGCTGCCCATAAACAGGCCCCACTGATAGGGGCACATTCCTGCTGAAACCACCACTGCTCTCAATGCCTGGCCTGTGAAGATTATCCTGATGTCTTTATTTTGGGGGCTTTGTCCCCCACCCCCCTCACTAGAGTCCAGATCTTTGCTCTGTGTGTGTGGAGTCAGCTGTATCAGATGTGCCCTTACCAAGTGCAACGGGACCAAAGGCACTACAGATAAAATCTGGAGGGAGCTCTCAGGAGCAGTGCTGTCAACAATCATGGCTGACATCTCCCCGGCCCTCCAGGAGCAGGGCCAGAGGCAGGATTTTCTGGGGAGCGTGTCTCCTCTGGTTCTGCTGATTCAGGAAGGACAAGTGAATCAGCAGTAGGTGCTGAAAGTTTTGATAATCTCAGTTTACTCTGGGTGATACAGTGCACCCACAAACCCTTTGGGTGTCTAACTAGGACAGACAGGAGGGCCCTGGACTGGCAGTGAGAAGGATGTGGTTTTTGCCTCCTGATCACTGTTCCCATCTGGTTACTTGATTTGTGTGATGTCAAGTTGCCTAATCGTCCTTACCCAGGCTGTCTTGAGTTTCATGTTAGTTTTTTCTGGCAAAGAGCTCACCCCATCATTTTACCTCGTCAAGGTACAGGCTTAAAAGGTCATAGTAGCTCTGCCCAGGTGGTTTTCCCTGAGTGCCTCTCTCTGAATCCCTAGCTCCTTTTCTGCTCCCCATGGAGTCAGGCATGGGTTTGTATATGTGTCTGCTCCCCATGGTGTCAGCCGTGCCTGCAGCAGAGAAACCCAACCCCCATTGCCCCCTTTTCTCTCTCAGGAGGCAGCGGTGGGCTGATAAAGAAGGTACCGAGGGCAGGAGCTGATGGACTGGAAATGGACTCTGAGCTCTACTGCCATTGGTTCTGTTACTTTGGAAATATCACCAGATTGGACACCTGATGAGCCGATTTTCCTCACCTCCACATAGGAATGATGATACTTCTCTTATTGGTTTGTGTGAGAACCAAAAGAGTCCATGCAATGAAAGTGCCCACATGGAGTAGGTGAGGAATATGTGATGTTGAACAAACCATGTTTGTTCTGCTCTTGATACTAGAATTTTGAATTCCTGACACCAGAAGCTATGAGACAAACACTGAAGACATGGTGCCCCCTGTGCCATCATAGACTCCTCACCACAGTTCTGAGTTGAATAGAATCAGCCTCAGTAGATGAGGAAACTCAAGTGCAGAGAGGGTAAGGAACTCACCAGGTTTAGGTTGCTGAGAAGCAGCAGAGCTGGGGCTAGCCCTCCTCATCTGCTTCTAAAGCTTCTGTCCTTTCCCTCCAGGAGACTGAAGCTTACCCAGAGAAGACTGTGCATTGCACGCTCCTAGAGTTGCCCCACAGCCCCCCAGGCATGAGTCCACGCCACCTTGTGCACAATAATGACACCCACCTGCTGCAAAGCATAGCAAGGAAAAGAAAAGAAAGCTTCTCTGTAGGCTGCAAATAACTGCAATTGATGTGGCATTCTGGCCAAGGATGAGGCAGAGAGTGAGGGGAGCACAAGACACAGGCCTCTGCTGCTAGGGCCTGGCAGAGAAGTCCAGGTTCCTAAAGCCTCCAGCTGTGGGCCAGATAAGGAAGAAGCTCAGCTAATATCTGTTGCGTTTTTAATATACATCACGCACTGTGCCGCGTGACTCCCTATGCTCTGCTTTGTTTGCTACTTAAATTAATCCTCTGAGATGGATGCACCTAACTCCCATTCTGCACAGAATGAGACCCAAAAAGGTGATCCAGTTGGAGAGGAGAGTTCAGAGCCAAGGAAAAGGGCTACGGCAGCAGTGCAGACTCATGTGGCATCCAGAAGAACACCAGGAGGGGAGACAACACTGTGTGGATGCTAGTTCTTCCTGGAAGGCACCAAATATCTCCCCAATCCCGTCCACCAAGAAGCACCTCAGTGATTCAATGCAACCTTTGGGAGTTGGGCAAATCAGCTGTTCTTTGAAGCCTTTCCCAATCCCCCCCTTGTAATTTGAGAACCTGACTTAATGCCTATCACCAACCTAGCAGATACTCAAAATATTTGATGACAGAAAAATGAATGGCTAAGTGAAAGCTCTAGGACAGGGCTACTTACAGAACTCTGCAATGATGAGACTGGTGAGATCGATGAGACTTTCTCCTGTGCTGCCATTCAATAGGCTGTTGTATTTAACAGCCTCTGCCTCAAAACCTGGACTTTCACCGCTTTTGCCAGTGTTGCCATCAGCCAATTAGACCTTGCCAGTGTTGCCATCAGCCACATAGACCTTGAGGGGCAACGATGCCCAGCTGATTCCGCACGTGGGTGAATCCAGCTATGCTCCTTGGAACAAAACTTGTTTATCTTGAAATATCTTTTGGAAACAATTTATTAGTTGTCTACTTTCTGTTGGTGTGGAACAGTCAATTGATAACAGTTTTTAGAACATGTGAGGATTTGGTTCTCGACAAGCCCCAATTCCCTCCCTTATGGTCAGAGAGGCTTATTCAGCTCTTCAACTCAGTTGTCCATTGTGGGTCCATTTTACTTCACAGTTCAGCATCTTGGGCAACTGAAAATAGACATACGAACCTCAGACTTAGCTGGATGATGGGGGCTTGGAGTAGAAATTAGGTTACAGAACAGCAACA
Organism: Scalopus aquaticus; assembly: GCA_004024925.1. Classification (NCBI taxonomy): domain Eukaryota; kingdom Metazoa; phylum Chordata; class Mammalia; order Eulipotyphla; family Talpidae; genus Scalopus; species Scalopus aquaticus. The sequence continues at coordinate 9,373 of PVIJ01002150.1, read as the reverse complement.
CCCACACTGAAGGCATGTGCTTGGAAATACCTTAGTTCTTTCAGGGCTCAAACACCAGGGCACATCAATAGCCATGCCAGGAATTGGTGCATCAGAAACACATGACACTCATCTTGAATGATTCATTCCTCCTTCAGGAACACTTAGAACCTACCCTCAAGCTGAACAAGGATCATGGAATGGCAGGAAAGCAGGCAGTAGGCAGGAGCTTTGGTCTCTCTGGACAGCTTTTACAGAGTCCTTAGCCCAACTCTGAAGAGAGAGTCCTCTAGCTTCCTCCTCTCCAGCATGGTCTGGGGAAGAAAGTGTGGTGAGTCAGTGGCCCTGGGTCAGGTGAGACCCCTGGTTCTCAGTGGCAGATTCACCACACTCTCCAGTTACAGAGTCATCTTGGGGGGCACCCACTGGAGACCTCTCCTGATAGTTCTTACTCTATCCCCAAAGCTCTTTCTTGGGATGGTCTTCTGAAGACTCACTTTAGGACATAAGGAGGGTGTAACTCTGATTTCAGTTCACTTTGTGACCCCTGGATTTGGGGTGTCAGTGGTTTCCTTGAATATAAATCCTATGGGGAGGGATTATGAGAGCTTGAGACAGTCTTTCAGGTGGTTCTAGAATGTCACACATGGGGCCTCTTATTGTCCCAAGCATTTCTTACTGCATTACCCGTGCCACTCACCTTGAGTCAGTTACAAGTCCCCCCCACCCCCAAGATGAGTTCCTATCCTCTCCTTCCTATTCCAGTCCCCATACAGAGGCACTTTCCCCTTGCATTCTGGGCAGTATGGGGTTCTCTAAATCAGGACACTGGCCCTGAAAAGGAATTGCTTGGTGGATGATGGTCATGGTTGCTAAGCAAATGTGAGTTGGCCGACTTCCTGCATGGAGTTTTCTGGCTTCTCCATGGAGTGGCTCAGAATGGAACAAATCATTTGGCCCAGAGTAACGGGTTTCAGCGCTATTAGTCGAGGCAGCTTTGTATAACGGAAAATGCCTTTTTTACTGGTTGTCAGGAGCTCTCTGGACCTGTCTCTGTCACTGCCTAACTGTGGAGCCGTGACTGCTCAGAGCCTTGATTTCCTAATCGATAGAAGAGGGCATCGGGCCAGATCACATACTTGTCAACTATATTCCTCTGAGGTCTTCACAGAGGTGGTGGTGGGTGGGAGGCTGGGTTCCCCACCTCTGCTTCTGCTAGGTTACCTATGCTTTTATCTTTTATTGGCTTACATCCCTGCCTATGATTGAGTTTGCAGAAAATATTTGGTGGCTAAAAATAATTTGAAACCCCTTGACGAAGATGATCTCTAAGGTGATCTTTTAGCTCTATAATTTTAAGGTAGCACCTGCTAATTGGATCTGATCATCAACCCAGGTCAGAGTCTAACTGCTTGTGGGAAGAAGTCCTGAGGCTTCCTTTCAATTCATTTTAGCAATTTGCTCACTTCTTTACATTTGACACTTGGGGTTAAATCTGTGGCTGTTTTCTGTGTATGAGCATTTTTGTTTTAAAGCTAATTCACTTAGCTCTGGGAGATGGCAATGGGGAAGTTCACCTCGTCTAATTTCCTCTCTGAGGTGACTACAGGCTGATGGTCAGGTCTGTGAGGAAGGCTGAAGCTTGTTTTGGTCCACCTCTTCCAGAGACTTCTGAGGCCCCTGCCGTAGGAGGGATTATCACCCCACATGGTGACTTGAAGCCACCTGTGACTACAGGGGAAGGTGTACCTTCTACACTTCTGCCACCTGCAGTGACTCCTGAGGCGCGGGCAAGCCCCAGGGCAACCTCTTTGTGTCATAGCTATCCATCCTAATAGCCTCTAAAGCTTCAATTCCCCTTTGTCTACACCTCTGTTATTTGGGCTTGTGCACTAGGAATCCTCCTGGAAAACTTGCTCTTAGGGAGAGCGCCAAAGAACTCTTATCCCAAAAGTAAAGGCATTTTATTTTTTCTTTTAAAATCAATAATTGATTTGCAAAGAAGGAACTGTTTTAGAGTCTACAATTTTGAGAAAAATGGCCCTCAGAATACCACCCAGTCAAGCTACATCACTCACTCCTACATACTGGACTATGGCTCAGGCGCCAGTACAGCAGAGTGGGCTAGTGAGTGGTGGGGTGATGGAAATGCTCTGTCTTGATTGGGTCTAAGTGACATAGGATATATCTGTCGAAATTCATATAACTTAATATGGAAACTATGTTTATTTTACAATTGAAGACATTGAAGCTTAGGAAGATCAAATACATTTCTCTATGCTCCACTCTTATTAAGTGGCTGACCCTAACTTACACCCAAGGACCATTGGATTCAATATCAGGCTCTTAAATACCTTGTTGGTCTGTCTTCCTTCATCACCATATTCACAGATGCAAGTAGCATAGGGTGGAAACTCGCAATCTGTATAAATGTATAAAAACTCCTCACTGTATAAATAAGGGAACACTGAGAGGTAAAGTGATTATGTAGCAAATCAGTGGCAGAATCAGTGATGGTTACTATGGATGGGGATGCCAATAGCTTTATATCAACAGTGAGTGTTCATGTCATGGCAACTTCACACACAAGAAGAGCTCTTAATGTCCAGTTTCATTCCTATGACTTTCTTCCAAATGTGGAGTGCTTTACAGTCATGCTTCGCAGACAGAACCAGGATGTACAAGTGGCTCATGTGGGCATCTTATTAAGATACAAATTTAAATTCAAAGGTCTTGGGGATCCCAAAACCTTTTTTTAGAATTTAAAAAACAAAGCTAAGTCAAATTAATTTAGATTGTCCTTAATTTTCCTCTCTCCCTACAGGGTAGACACACACACACACACACACACACACACACACACACACACACACCCTCATTCACACACATCAGCTTTGGTCACAGATATTGGTGAGCTTCTGTAGTTGCCTTAACTTGATCAACAAAAGCGTTGACTGTAAGACAAATTCCTGGACATGGATTGATTGGTCACACCCCTGAACCACTGCCGAATGTTTTATTGGCTTATGTTTTCCAGCTGGAATTAGATATCACAGGATTGAGTATTTTGATTGACTTTGCATCTGGGTCAGTCAAAATTGCAGGTCCCAGGGAATGGCTCTGTTGCCCTAAGAGGTTTTCATCTTGTGCTGCCAGAACCACTTTTGGCGAGTGATTGATTGATAGATCCCAATCCAAATCCAATTGCTCACCCCTTCTGCCCAGAAGGATTTGGGATTTACTGATCTCTTTCCAAGCTCATCTGGGGAGAACAATGCTGCTACAACAGAGAGAGTGCCACTTGGGGTGCCACATTGTGATGCTTTTGTTTCTCCTGCCAATTCAGACCAAGGCTTTATCTGCAGCACTTTCTGCAGCTGGCAGGCATGATTCCCTGCCTCAGACAAATCTGATTCCCCATTCCACTGCATGTCCTTTGATGGCATATTCATTTAGGCACATTACAGCCATACAGATGCAGGCTGACCCAGTTAGCCCTACATGCATTGTGAATCTAGTTAATTGTATATCAACTAATTGCATAATTCATTTATTAATGGACTGAATTAAAATCCAAGTGCTGTAGCTCCTCTTCAGAGCATCGGGGTTAGTGATAAGCAAAGCTTTGGAAGGATTTCACTTTTCAGATCTGTGATCCTCCCTCCTCCAAACCTATTCTTTCTTTTTCATTTGGGAAAACAACTATTCCATGAAATGAGTAAGTATGAGATTTTTTAAAAAATAGCTACATCACTACTGTTACTAAGAATCTTTTATATCCAGCTGCATAATTTTAGAGTAAACATATTGTCAGATCACATGGGTGCTAGTTTTGAGAACAAATATTCCCACATCAGAAAGACATCCAGGCATGTTTTCTGTCCCTCTAGTTACCTCCTTCTGGAATGATGTCCACTGTCAAATAGTCAGGGCTGCAGGACACCTCTTTTTATTAGGAGAGATGTACTGTTAGTACCCGTGGGACCCGGAGTCCTAGTCTTGGATGATAGTTTCTTCAGAAGGTTCTACCTTGCAGCATCAAAAAGCAGTCTTAAAGTTATTTCCTCCGAATAGGCTCCCTAAAGCCTTGTCACTACTGGTTTGGGGAGCAAGTCCTCACACTTCTCTCTGCCACTTTCCACAGGGTTCTCTGTACCTTAGGATGGGCTTCTTCAGAAGGAGAACTGAGATAAGAATTTGAGTGCAACTACTTTATATAGGTAGTGAACTCAGGAAGCACTGGAAGAAGGTTGGGAGAGACAGCAACAAGGAGTCTGATAAGAGCCATGTTCTCTAGCAGGATCTTTTTGGGGGCCATTGGGCTTATCTGTGTGAGGACCTTTTAGAGTCCCAGTTGTCCCATCACTGAAGCAAAGAAGCTGCTGTATTTATCCTCTCATTCCCATACACATTGTTTGAGACTCATTAGCTTCTAGGAGCATTGACTTCTTGGCATTCACAGTAAGGTATTTTCAAACAGCCAAGAGAAAACCCTCAGGTGGAAAATCACAGGTAGCCACAGGGTCCTGTGAACATGTATGGAGACAATAGGGGCCAAGGTCACATGAAGAGGGTGCAGAGAGCCTAGAATAACCTAAGGGTCATTACTAGGTCAACTCTCTTGTGTCATTTCTGGTTCCCTAGGACGTGAAAAAGCTCACAACTCTTCCCTTCCTGTCTGTACTATAAGTCGAGATCTGACCTCTGACTAGAGAGAAAATTTCCCCATCCATCCCTTATTTTATTCTCTTCCAAACCTCAAAAGCCCTAATTTTCTGCCTATGGATCAATTCTTTTCCCAGACTTTCAATGGATCACATAAATTCCTTTTGGGAAAAGCATACACATATCCCAAACAAAGTATTCTGTGCCTATACCCTGAGAAAAAAAATCAAAAAGTTTTCTGTCAATGGAATGTTTTTTTTCAGTATCTGGGTTGGTAAGTTCAAATCATTTTAACTTGTTAAAATAACAATAATATCTTACTTAATATTATTTTTATCATCTTCAGTGTATTTGTATTTTCTGAGTTGATTCTATCCCAAAACTCCTGGGAGAGAGACATTACTAGATATAGCAAAAAAGAAAACCAGCTCCCTCGGAGGATAATTCAGGCCCAGAAGCCATGATGAAGAACTCGGGCTTCTAAATCAGTGGACCTGGGCCCAAGCTTGACTCCTTCCTGTACAAGTTTTTGCCCAAAGATGCCCAAGCCCAACCCTTCTGATTTCCGGTCATGTGTTCTTTCCCACCATTTCATGTCCCTTATGAAATTAAAAAAAAATGATCCACAAATCAGGCACTTTGGGGTGGGATTTATGCTGAACTTCCTCTCAATTCCTACAAAATGCCTAGCCAATCTTGCTGGCTGACTTGGGAGGAAAGGGTTTTCCCAAGTCATGCGGCATGAATGGAAATATTCCCATGAATAGAAGTAAAGTGATTGAAAAATAGGAATAAAAACACAAATAGATCTATAGAGCTGCAGTCTCCGTGGCTTTCAGAGAGTGAATGTCATGTACCCAGCATAAAACTATCTTAACCGGAATAAATTTGCTTTTTTATGTTGAGAGGAGGTTGAAATGAAGCTTGCAGTGTCTTGTGTCACCAGCATCATCTTTATGTTCTTAAATGAATAACAGATAAAGGATTTGCCTTATTGCAGGAGAAAGGACCAAATGTGTTTGCTTTGAAGAATAAAATGAAATGCATAGTCTCAATGTGGAACTTCATTTTGATTACCCGTCTGGAGGAGAGCAGAAAAGGCCGCCCATACCCATCCAAACTCTCCCTCCCCCTCCTTTTTTTTATTTGTTATTGAAGCAAATGGGGCCAATTGTTGGAAATTTCTGTGCAGCCCTGAATGCCTCAATGGTGACTCGTACTGAGATTAATGCATTTAATTTACCTCTTTGGTATATCCCAGACACTGTTCAGCAGCCAGTTGGGAGTTCCTGGCCCTACAAGCTGATTCGTGATGGGAAGCACACTGGCTCTCTCTGCTTTGCATTGCTCTGTAGGGATTTGGCTAAGCTAAGGAAGGAGCCGGGTGGGCCTGTATTTCCAGAACCCTGTCTCTCTTTAGGTGACCCTAAGCTGAAGAAATTGTGAAAAACTGAAATATAGGAAAAGAAGGTATTTACTTAAAAAGGACCCATATTTGCCATTTTTCCAAGGGTTCCATATTGTTTTTTTGTGTAGTGTTTTCATCAGTAAAGCAGTAACTTCCATTGACGGCGAAATTCCCCACCTGTGGGATGAATTAAGGGGATTGAAAAATTTTCCTTATCGCTCAAGTAGTGTTATTTTTCTTCATATTAAGAATCACCTTTTGGCATTGCTCCAGACAAATAGAGGTTCAAATTGTGTCTCAAATATTGAAAGCTGTCTGCTTTCTACCAGGCACTGTGCTAAGTCTGGGGGTGCAGTTGGTACAGTCACCTGGTCGCTGCCCTCCTAGTGCTTCTCATCTGTTAGGGGAGACCCCCTGTACACAATCAGACAAGGATCTATTTAATTATAGTTTTATTATTAATGTCATAGGAGAATCACATGGAAGACTTAAGTTAGACCAGGATTTTTCTAGAAAATTCTTTCTTCAGGAAATAGAATTCATGTTGTATTTTGAAGGACGAGTATAAATCAAGCAGAAATGAGGAAAGGGGCGCATAGAATCCAGAATGCTTGGTTTCAAACCCACAGCTCATTCCCTGGCCGGTATCTGATAGTGTTGAGGTTGGTCCATTTTGCTGCATCTCCAGAATCTAAGCTGCTTTATGACATACCCACAAAGTCCCAGAGGGCAGGAACTCTGCTCTTTGATCCTTTGGTCCTCAATCTTCAGCATGCTGCTTTGTTTCAAGAGCTGATTAGAAAGAGAGGTACTTTCTTATTTATCTTCAACACTTCCTTGGTGCTGGGTTTATCACTGGGAATTGCTCTATCTGCTCTGTTCGAAGGAGAGGGGAACCTCATAGCCATTTCTCACCTTGTTCCTCCCAACTCCACCAGGAATATATTGATGAGGAAATCCCTCCCAAGGATTGGTCTCCAGCAGTTGAAACAGTGAAGCTTTGGCTCAAGACTTCCTCAGATAACTGTATGCAGGGTTAAAATAGGGGGAAAGTACCTGTATGATTCCTTACTCAAGGACAGGCAGCCCCTTGATAGTCAAAGAAACACTGGAGAGGCCACCTCATAAAACTGAATTCAACAGGAGCAAAATAGTTTATCCTTACAGAGAGTAAACAAATCTTCTAGGCCAAAGCATATCTCAAATCTAATTTTCTTTTTTTTTAATTAAAGATTTTTATTTATTTTTGTTTAGAAGAACTGGGGTGTAGGCCAGAGGTGCAAGGGGCTGAGAGGACTCACCAGAGACAGAGTGGGGAGAAGAACGAGCGGATCTACTGAAATACACTGCTGAGGGGAGTAGCAGGTGAGGCTGGGAGGGGGGGGTGTCTGCTGCACCATGCATCTGCTGCACCCGTGCCAGAGGAGGTACTAGTGGAAGTAGTATTGTTACTATTATTGCTTTCCAATTTAGAGACAGTGGCTTGGGATTTGGGACACACAGAATCTCCCTCAAGTTTTTTTTTTAATGGTTTGACTATGTAGACTGGAGAAAACCATGACCCTGCTCCTGCCTCCATGGGCTTTGTTGTCAAGTAGCATTAGAAAGCCTCCTCTCTCCCTGCCTCCCCCACCTCTGTCTGCAGAGAAGAGAAGCTCTAAAGAGGAAAAGCATGGCATGGAGTGATGTGCGCCTAGGAAGGCTTCATCATTCACTGAAATGTTGGCACAGAGTCAAGTTAGTTCTTATGTGACATTAAAAACCTCACTTCAGTGAGGAAAACAAACAGATAAAGAACACCAGCTAATGACTTTGGAAGGCCAGAGAGCAGCTGAAGTATTGTTTTTTTAAATGCAATAGATTTTAAATGGCATTTCCAATAATGAATAAGTCACCCAATTACTGCACTCTGCTCATTCTGAACACCTGTCCCAGTGATTCTCAATCCCCAGAGTGACTTTTATTTTTAACAATATTTATTATCATGAGTGTTATCACATTAGGTGAAATCAGCTGGAGATAGATGCTGCATTCATTGATGGCATCAGAGCGGCGTGAATCGGTGAGTTTTTTTCATTTTCCTTCAGTTGCTGCAGCTGCTCTGAGCCGCAATGACTGACAGTCCCCGGTGGACAAGGAGATAATCTCATAACGGCCCTACAGAGTAAGATCACCCTAGAATTCTCCAGTGACTGTCACCTCAAAGTGTCCCTAAGTATTTCACAAAGTGCTTGCTGGAGACAAATCTAAGAATAGTTCCACTTAGCATCCAAAGGCCAGTGCTTTGGGGAATGGGACAAAGTAGCTCTGTCATCACCACATAGCTTTACCTGTTTGTTCTGGAAGAATTGCTAGAGAAACTTCAGAAAGACAAAGAGGCAAGGACTCAGAAGTGCCTTCAGTGTGTCCCTTTTTGTCTTTAGATGTGGCCTAGAGGATGTTCATATAGTTCATACCATGTTGTCACCTGTCCTTGTGAAGGATCCAACTTGCAGGAGAAAACTCACTACGTTAGTTACAGAGCATTTTATAAAAAGAACATTCTTTCAGTCTTATTCAGCATCTATGAAAGCCTGCTAAGTATTTTATATGTGATGTCAGATATAACAATTTGAATCCAAAGACACTGCAATTAAGACAGTTTTGATCCTAGTTACTAGGGGAGGTGGCCATGCAAACTGATAGTTTAGATAAGAATGATAATAATAGTTTGCATACTAAGGACTTGGCAAATATTAGGCATCCAATCCTCACTGCAACCTCATTTTTATAGACAAGACTATAAAGATACAGAGAAATAACGTGTCCAAGGTCAAATAGATATAGGTGATAAATCTGCAATTGGAACCCAAGAAATTGACTTCTGGCATCTATGAACCAAATCACCACGACCTACAACTTCCTACAAATTTGGACAACAAGGATAAAAGAGCTGGTATTTTTGGCCTGCTTACACGATGAGTTAACCAATGTGACAAGCATTTAGTGTGTGTTATATGTGTCAATGCTTAGAATTGCCCAGCCAGGTAGTCAAGTTCTAAGAAATAGACTTAGATAAGGAGAGGAATTGTACACAAGTAGCACATAAAATCAAAGCTAGCCAGGTGAGTACCAAGACGGGGGCAGGGGGGGACTAGAACCATGAACGTGAACACTCAAGACTTCCTCTCATCCTCTCATCCCTTCCCCCTCCCTCCTTTCTCTAATATTCTCATTCTCTTTGGAAAATAACCAATTCTCTAAAGGGAATTCTCCAAAGGGAGAATGAGAATTCTCCCTCTCCCTTTCCTCTCTCCTGCATCCCTTTCCCCCCACCTCCCT